>AZGZ01000005.1:654734-665180 GCA_001636715.1 Ascosphaera apis ARSEF 7405 | reverse complement strand
GTACATCGATGCAGTTGTCAAGCGGTTTATCTCTCTTGGTCTTGGACCGGTAAGCTTTTGCTCTTTGCCAATTCTTGTGATCAAATGGGGACTGTAACTAACTCATGGATCAGTGTGAAGGTGATGAGAAGAAGACTGTCGGTCTTTTGACCATTTCAGACCTGGACATGGTCATGAGCTTTTTCGCGTTGAGCAGACTAGGTCATACGGTTCTTCTCCTCTCAACTCGGCTAAGCGCTCTTGCAATTGAGAAGCTCATGCAGGAGACAGGATGCAGAGATCTTGTATACTCCACTGCACCGCAACTGCATGCAACAGTTGCTGCTATTGACAGGGATGTCGGTAATATGTACGAAGTTCCAACGAGAGACGTCTATGACGTCCCCTTAACAACTCCACTTTACACACCAAAGTATGATCGCGAAACTGAATATTGGAAGCCGTGCCTCATCCTCCATTCCTCTGGTTCGACCGGTTTTCCCAAGCCTGTCACATTACTCCACCGTGCCGTCTGCACATTACCCAGTTATCCGCTCGAGAAGAAGGCTCTCACCACATTCCCATTCTTTCACTTGGGCGGCCTGTTCTCGATCTTGATGCCATTGTATCAGGGCTCGACTGTCGTTTATCACAATCCTCACATCCCGCAGACAGCAGAGTCTCTCACCGATGTTATCGAAGCAACAAAGCCGGAATTTTGCGCTACGGTGCCATACCTGCTCAGTCTTATGGTTCAAAATGAGCGGAGTCTCAATGCCCTCCGGACTCTGAAATCGCTAGCTACCGGTGGTTCCAGACTCAGTGACGAGGTTGGTGAGAAGCTTTTGAGCGAGGGTATCAAGCTTGGCCTTCTGTACGGGGCCACAGAGAACTGCATTATTGGCGAGACCATAACTCGTCCTGAGGGTGATAAGGATTGGAATTATTTGCGATTCATGAACTGGATGGTTGACCACATCTACATGGATTGTGTCGATGAGAAGCAACAACATTACGAGGCTATTTTCTTGCCTACTCTTCCGTCGCTATCGATTTCCAACACGGACTTCCCCATGCCTGGGTCGTGGAGATCCAAGGATGTTTTCGAGCCGCATCCTACCATTCCCCATGCGTGGAAGTACGTGACGAGATTAGATGATCGAGTTACTTTGGCAAACAGCGAGAAAGTTTTGCCTTTGCCCATCGAGGGAACCATTAGAGCGGACCCCTTAGTCAGAGAATGTGTCGTCTTTGGTGTTGGACGGGACGTTCCCGGTCTTCTTGTCTTCAAGCTCCCTGAAGGCGACAACTACTCTGATAGCGCTTTCATCGAGGCAATTTGGCCCACCGTTGAGGATGCCAACTCCCGCGCAGAAGGCTTCTCTCAGATCGCAAAGGATATGATTGTCGTTCTTCCTTCACACGTCGACTATCCCAAGTCCGACAAGGGAGCGTTCATTCGCATGCAAGTTTGGCAGAAATTCGAGAAGGAGATCAATGATATCTATGCTGCCGCCGAGGCCGTTGCTGTCAGAGACGAATCACAGCTTCTCCACCTTGATCGTCAGGGCCTTGAAGATTTCTTGATCGCAGAGGTCAAGAAGGATATGGGCGTGACAATCAAACCTGATGATGACTTCTTTGCTGTGGGGGTCGACAGTTTGCGTGCCATTCAGCTCAGGAGAACTATTCAGGAGAACATTGCGTTGGGAGGCGTTCAGCTGCCTGCTAACATTGTCTATAACTGCGCTAACGTGAAGGCACTAGCTGATTATCTCTGCAACATCAGCAGCCGTGGGGAGACTGACAATGCAAAGAAGGCCGCGCAGAGTTTGGACGTCATGAGAGAGCTCATTACGAAGTACAGCTCATTCCCCCAGCACAACTATATGAACGGTGTTGTTCACGAGGAGGGATATGATGCATCACAGTACTCTGCCATCATTACTGGCGCGACAGGCTCAATTGGCGCACACGTTCTTGCGCAGCTGTTGAAGAAGGATGAAAAGATCAAGACAGTATACTGTTTCTGCCGTGGAAGCAACCCTATTCTCCGTGTCCTCGAGTCTCTCCGGGTGCGCAAACTCATCAAGTGTCAAGCAGACGAGGACTACTACCGTTCTCGCATTATCGTGCTGACAGCCGAGCCTCATGAAGATAACTTCGGGCTGGACGAAGGTACAATCAAAAAGATGAAGCGAGACGTTGGTGTGATTATCCACAGCGCCTGGCCAGTCAACTTCAACATTCCCCTCCAATCCTTCGAGATACATATCCGTGGTCTCAAGAACCTGATCGACTTCTCCCTCTCCGTTAACCGCTACGAGCCTGCACAAGTCCACTTCGCGTCATCTATCTCGGCGACGCTGAATGTCCCACAGGGATCGATCGTTCCGGACAAGCGAGCAGCAAGTCTCAGTATGGCAGTACCATCGGGATATGCGCAATCGAAGCTTGTGTCTGAGGAGATTTGTCTGAAAGCAAACGAGGCCGCGGGGGCCAATACATTCGTCCTCCGTATCGGACAGATCGTGGGAGACACCAAGGACGGTGTTTGGAACGAGACCGAGAGTTACCCAATGATGGTCCGTGCTGGATACCATATGGGCCTGATGCCGGAAATTGTGGAGACATGTAACTGGCTGCCTGTCGACACGCTCGCGAGCGCTATGGTGGACATTTCGTTGGGCGGAATGACGAGCGGGAAAGTGTACAGGGTATACAACCTTGCCAACCCGATTTCATTCACCTGGGCGCAGTTCTTGGACGAGCTTGCCGATGCGGGACTCAAGTTCAAGACAGTGCCATTCGCTGAATGGCGCGCTCGGTTGGCCGAGTCTGAGCAGAAGGGTGAGGGCAGACTCAACCCTGCAGTCAAGCTGATTGAGCATTTCGATATGGCGTATGGCCGTGCCGACTCTGCGGGATTGGGAGCGGCGAAGTTCGAGGTTGGCAGAGCGAAGGCAGTGAGTGCAGCCATGAGGAACATGCCCTCCGTGATCGAAGAGAAGCTCGTGAAGAAGTTCTTGGATAACTGGGTGCCGAAGTGGGAGAAGGAGGAGAAGATGGCGGCTGCTGGCTGGACAGAGTATTAATGATGGCTATGGCTCTTTGATGTCTTTCTGTTTCGTCTGTTTCCTCTGTTCCTCTGCTTCCTCTTTTCTCCTCAAAAATTCCTTCCTTACCATTCTCAACATATAATCATCTTTGCATTGGCTTAATTGTAATATAAAATTCTTAAACGAATTCAAGGCTCATTAATGCATGATCATGTCGAGGTTTCTTCTCATTAATGTATGTGCAGTATATACGTACAGTACATGTCTTCTCCCCTCCCGCCCAGCTTCCATTAGCCCCTGAATCAGTTTGCCCCTGAATCCACGCCTGCCACACCCTTACTGTATATAGTTGACATACTACTGTACATACGCCCGAGTAGACAGACTGTGAGCACCCAGGCAAGCTTCCTCCAAAACAACAATAACAATGCGATGCTGATGCTGAGGGTAATCACAGCTGCCAGGGACCCTACCTAAACAACTTAAGAGTTGCTGCCAGGCAGTCTTTTGTGTGTCTTTTCAGCACAGAGCATGGATGGAGCATTGAGGCACACCCGCGGTACCGAGAAGCAGCCCACACCACACCACGGCACCTGGGAAATGCTGTATATGATGTTATATGTATGTCCAATGTACATAAGAAGGGCCTGTGTAATGTTTACATATGTCAAGAGAAAAAAAGCGAACTGGGAACGAACCGTGAGCCGAGGGGAGGCCCTGGACGATGAGAAAGCGAGCATACACAGCATGCGAAACATGCATATATTATCATTACAGTCAAAGGCAGCAGGGCAGCAGGGTAATGAATAGAATAAAAAATAAAAATAAAAAAGAAACAAAACAAAACAAAGGATGATTTGATATGAATACCAGGAGCAGGAATTTTCTTTCTGTTGACTGACTGAACGGACGATATCAATACTGTACTGTGTATACTGTGCATCACCAGCGACATCCCTGCCACATCCAGCGTATCCTTTTTCCATCAGTCTCTCTTCACCCCTCTCTATCCTGCCTTGTCCTGCCCTGCCTTGTCGTGCTCTGACCTGCCCCTCGCTGGTCACTGGTCGCTGGATTGCTTTTGTTCGCTGCCTGGTTAACTGGTGCATCCTGGGCTAAGGAAACTGTGTGTCTCTGTCTGTGTGTGTGTGTGTGCGGTGGCGCACTGCTTATTGTTGACATCCCATCGCATCGCAACCACTCATAACTACAGTATAGAGAAGGGAGTGGTGCTTGATTGTCGAGTGGACAAAGTACTATGGCCTCTCTGTACTCGATAGAGCAGACGAAGAAGAATAAGAATAAGAATCAGAATACTAATAACAAGAATCAAGAGTGAGTACTGTTTACTTTTGCGTCTATTCCTTGCCTCTGTTGCCCTCTCTCTTCGCTGCCCATCCGCTGTATCCACCGCAACAAGCAACAGCACCCAAAAACAACCCATCTCCAACATACAACAAATTAATAATGAATACATACCTTTATATATGACGACAGTTTGATATCTTCATTGCCAGTGGCCAGTTTCATGCTCGTGCAGCTGCAATCGCTCCATATATGAACTCTCTGCTAATATAACTCTTCCCATCGTGGACCTGCAGCCACCTAATTCTTTCTTCTATCACCACGTCGTCCTCTGCTTCTCCACCTCCGAAATTTCATCTTGGCCGTCCGATCGACGAGTCACTGCAGACCAGCTCTAGGAAAGGACGCAAGGACAAGACAAGGAGCTCAGTCAAGAGCCAATCTCTGCGCACGCCCTCGCAATCGCCTTCGCAGGCTACTCGCCCCTCTGCCTCGTTACCATCTGGGTTTCGACGGTATCCTTCTTGTTCCTCCGCTACGACCTCTACTTCTGCAGGCTTATCCAGTCTGTACGAAGAGGAGCAACAAGAAGTAGGAGTGCGTGGTACCATTGATCCTTCTTCTTTGTCATTGGGGGACATCTGGACTCACCAGGCGAGCTCCCTGATTGGCGACTCGGATTTTGATTGCGCCTATACAGCAACGTATCTGCCTTCTCAAGACGACCGTTTCTCTTCACCGTTGCACTCTGCCGCTTTTGAGTTCCTTAAGACTCCTCCTGGAAGCCGGGACGGTTTGGGACCTCATACCTCTGGGTCTTTGCATGACTACCAGAAGACATATCAATCAGCTTCTGTTCAGGCCAAAGACCTTGAACTAAGTTTCAGTCTTGGCCTTGATGGAGCGGGCGATTTACCTACCACAGCTGCCACGAGATTAGGTACAGACAGGGGGACGAGCACCACTGCTGTCACTACTCGATCCCATGATATAGTGCATCAGCAACAACTTGCTTCGCCATTTGCGGATTGGAGGAAGAACAGAGGTGGTTGTACCTCAACCGCTGCTGCTGCTGCTGCTGCTGCTGCTACTGCTACTGCCAGTAGCGTAAAGGCCAATCCAACCAAAGAAGCGATGGATACAACTTCTAATAGGGGCAATCGCACCTCCGAGATGAAAGATGTGAAATCTCGAAACAAGTCATCAATGAAAACCCGGAATTCCCGTGTTCTCTTGGCTGAGGCTGCACTCCAGACGCCCCCTCCGTCGAGCAGTGACTCCTGCAGGAATGAGCAAAGGCAAACACAGCAATCAACTCAGAAAACTGGACAATCGGTCAGCAATAGAGGACGTGATGGCGTACAGGCTCCAGCTTGCAATGATGAAGCTACTGCTGCTGCTTCTTCTCATGGTATTGAAACTCCTCCACACATTGCCACAGACCACAATGCCCGTGATCTTAGAACACCTCGTCAGAAAGACTTTAGCGCTAAACCCTCTGCAATATCGAATTTCAATGGGGATTCCAAAGTCGACACCAGTGTTCCTGATCATCGGACACATTTCGCTACACCTGACTGGGCCCAGTCATTTCGCAGCTCAACGGGGCTTGGGATCTTTGATATGGGTATGGGATTGAGCTTGGGCATAGAAGATGAGAACTACCTGCAGATCAGTACCCCTAGTAGGGGTTTATTCCAGGACGGCATTGAGGGAATGTTGATGGAGAGAACCCCGAATATCTTTGATACGCCCAGGCAGTCGTCTGACGGCATGAGAGCCACTGGACATAAATTCAATATGGGCAGCTTCATCAATGAAAATATGTTGGACACCGGTGATAGTGTTGGTGGTATTGAAAATCGCAGCGGGGCTGCAGATTCACAGTCGTCATCGACAAGATTGCCGAGGAAAAAATTGTTCGCCGACGGTGTTGGCAATCAAACTTCTGCATCAGATTATCATCCATTAGCAACACCACATAGACAGGAGCGTGGAAAGCATAGCTTGAGAAACCTATGTACGTCGCCTGAATCGAATCTTACAGCTTCTGGCTTGGAGCCGATGTCATTCGATGACCCTTTCAAAGGGTACCTGCCTACAATGCCCCCTTCACTTGATCAGTTTTCGGATTCACTATGTGCTGGACCTACGACTCAGGGGCAAGCAATTTTTTCAGACATCCACGATTACAACTACCATCATAATCTTCGCTATCACCCAAATCTCAATGCGACTTCCACCCGCCAACCAATGTACATGACGCCGCACGCTTCGTCCTCTTCATATCTTGGAAGTGACAGCTACGGAAACGAAGCTTTCTTTCCGTCTAAATCGCCAATACCGTTGCCACCTTCGCTTTCCCATGATATGCTCGTCAATAGACCCTCGCAGCAATTCTCCTTTGGACGACACGGCTTTGGAGACGCATATCATCAGAACTATCTATATGGGCACCGACAAGTTTCCCAGTCTCAGCATACATGGATGATAAGCGACGATGATCCAGCTATGTTTTTGAGTTCCCCGGCGCGAAGGATTGGAAGTGGCTGTGGCTATTCTCCAGGTATAGAAAGCAAGGACGGGTTTGACAGCACAAAACATGCAGCAAATGGAGCTTCCGGCCCCACTATTCAGAGACAACCATATCATCATCAAAATGAGGAAGGACGCCGCGAGAGAGAGATGCGTGAAGAACGACGCAAGATGCGATATTTGTTGAAGAGGCAGCAAAAGTGGGAAGCGATGAGATCTAATGGTGCGGGCGGTGAAGCGGAACGGTTTTTGAGAAGCGAGTCTGAACAGGCACATAGAGTGACCAGGAGTCGACAGGAGAAGACCAAAAGGGGGGAATTGAATAGAGCGAAAACAGTGACAGGTGCTTTTGAGACTTTGGGCTGTCAATCATCATCTGCGAACTGCGACATCAGTCAGTCAAATTCAGGAACAAAGGGGGGAGAATCTGTTCATGTGAATGGGCCCCGAAGGCGAAATCCAATACGGTCATCGAGTAGCATACTGCCTCGGGGTGGTTATGACGATAACGATGATGTCCTACGATCACAATCTCGGATGTCACCTATCAAAAGAGCTGTCTCCTCTGTTCTTCCTGTGTCGTCCGCAGGCAATCAGAGAAGAGTTGCTTTACCTGCTGCATCCCTGGAAAGCATGGTGTTGAAGGTCGGGAAAGATGGAAGAGCCACGACAGAGATGAGAATCACGGCATCGTTGGATGAATGTGAGGAAGAAGATTGGACTGAGGCAGATGACCAGCCTGGAGCCCAGGTGGTGGAAGAACAGCCTTCTAAGAAGCACTTGACAACAGAATTCGATGCACATACCGCTGATGATGACCTTGGTGACGAAGATGACGATGACGACGACGACGACGATGATGATGATGATGATGACGATGAAGGCGATGAAAGTGATTTGTTCTCTGATTTCGAAGCAGACTACCAACATATGCTGAATCCGCGGTCTAGGAAGTTGGCTGCCCAGGAGAATAAGTCTCGCAACGAGGATATGACCAAGAAGCACGACTCGTCCAATGTCGATGACGAGATATTTTCACCGGGAGCGATGCCTGACCTGGCTATCAACGATGTCCGTGCTGCGGCTGTCTTTACACCAAAGTCAAGATCCATGAGCCGGACGTTCTCGAGAAATAACTCGGTCTTTGTCTCGAAAGCGAGAGCAACATCTCCCGGTCATACGAAACCGACTTCTGATGAGCGGGGGCCTGAACTGTCTAGGCTAAAGATCGAAGGGGTGACATCTACTGGGAAAGATGATTTGGACGACCCATATCTGATCGCAGACGAGAGTGATGATGGTGATGATTCCCAGATTAGTACAGATGACAAGAAAGGACAGGCGCAAGATGAACTGCGGCAACTGCTTGCAAGAAGTCAAGATCAACCTTCTAAGCCAATTCCTCAACCCGGTACACTTACCCGTCCTCGACTTGAGGCAAGCAATCGTACTGCTGTGGACACATCTGTGGGGAGAACACCCTCGCCAGATATCTCCCCAGCTTCTGTCAAAGATCGTTCTTCGCCCACTAGCACTACCTCATCCCATTGCACCCGTGATCCGACACCAGCCCCAGCACCACCTACTCAAGCGGTGGGGACTAGCTCGAAGAAGGTGACACCACCCGCAAACAAACCGTCGGTGTCAGGACCAGCATCCGCCAATACAGTCGTGCACACTCTCCAGGCAGCAAGGCCTCAAAGAAAACAGGCGACACCAGCGAATCTGCTGAAAACTCCTGTTAAGAAGAAGCATACCTTCGTGCAATATACACCTACACCAAACGGCAAAGGGAGAAGCGCGAAGGCATTGACAAAACATATTCAACAGCCATCTCCATCACCAAGGAATAGGACTTTGAAGACTGCTGCTGCTGCTACCACGCCATCGCCTCGTAAGCAAACAAGGGCTCAACAAGCACAGAAACAGCCTGCTCTGCCACCTTCATCACCTCCATTGATTCCTTATTCACAGCCATCGAGTCAGGCGTCCAATTCGGGCATAAATTTCCCTCCCATCCTACCGGCACCTCCAGTTGGCCCGCCGCCTAGCTCACCAACAACAGTGACTGACCCTGACGTCGGGACATCCACACCATTGCCGAACTCTTCCTTCGAATCTACATGGTCAAGAACTGCAGGGGATACTGGGAGGAACGAGCTCAGGCCTAAAGGGAGAAGACGGCCAAGTAATCCTAGTAATGGCACAAGATGTGTCTGCCAGTCAACTGAGAACGGCGGGCATCTGATGGTCAAATGGTAAGGATATATCTTCCCTCGCTCTCCTCAATTGTATTATCTCTCTAACTTCCATTTCTTTTACAGCTCTGTATGTAGTTTCTGGTTGCATACCAAGTGCGTTGGCCTTGAACGGCAAAGGCTGCCAGCGAATTATATATGTGCTATATGCATCAATATTGCTGATCAGTCTACATCTGATGGCAAGCAACTAGGTCGCCAGGTTCCTAGGATGGGGGAAATGAGGACACCACGACATAGTTCGTTGAATAAGCAAAACCCAAGCCGGCGTTTCTGAGAGAAGCAATAACTTATGATATTAAGATGCTAAACTACAAAAGACGCTTGTTCTTCGCAGTTGAATCTGCGTATTCAGATGGATGGGATGTTGATAGAGAAGAATGACAGGCTTTAGAATGACAGTGGATCATACTGAGCATTCAGGTGCTGGAAAAAAGACTAGACTATAAGCTCATTGCTGTTTTATATGAAGACTGGTTGCTTCATGGATCATATTGTCAAATGATTATAGCGTGTAGCGACGGCCGTCCAACCCTGAGGTCGAAGCTTCGTATAACATGCCATTTAGAGCTCTGCTTTATTGCATCAAATATAATAATATTTGTTATCCAAAGTAACTCCTGAAAGTCCTGTTCCCCTGAGAATCATACCACGATCAACATTGCTTGTGCATACTTAAGGTCGTACCTGAGTCAAGAGACGTGGTCGGTCAGCAACTACCTGCCGATGGTTGTGTTAGGACTTATGTGTAACCGCCATAAGTCTATGGACAAAAACACAAATCACCTGTATCAGATATAACAGTATGTAATGACAGTAAGAAAATGAAACATTGATTCAAATCCTAAAAATTGTGTACTGTAGTGCCTGGTATACTCTGTGCATACATGTGTTCCATTTCAAACCTCAGATATCATTGAACCTTCGCATAAGTTGCATTACCAAACTCCTAACCCCTTTATATGGTGTGAATAAACACGTCTGCGAAATATTATGCAGTGGCCTCAATTCCGGCCATTTTCTCGTTGTGTAGTTCATTTCTAGCATGCCTGCCACCTCCCGCGCTCCAGAGTCCCGCCACTGTCTCAACAGCTCGATCGACAATGACTCGCACGCGATCCTTGACGATCTGGGATGCACATTCGACTTCTAGAGTATCCAGCCATACCTTGGCAACATGCGAGTCAACTCTGATCTCAATGCCAGGGACAGGGATACCCATTGATTGTAGACGTGCAAGTTCGAATGCTTCGATTTCAGCGATATCCTCCTCGGTGAGCTTTTCGTCGTCTTCCTCAGGGGGGTTTGCT
>AZGZ01000005.1:635034-654634 GCA_001636715.1 Ascosphaera apis ARSEF 7405 | reverse complement strand
TCTTGATCACTTGGCCCTCCATGTCAGATTGTTCTTCCTTTTTCGGTCTGAGCTCCTCAATGGCTCCAAATGTTCCTTCCAGGGACCATTTGACCAGATCGATGCTGGCAGACCCCAGAGTCAATTTTTGTCTGCAAGTAACTGTTGTCGTTGTAAGGCCGGCATATTCTTTCAAGTCTTCGGGTGCCATGAGAGACAACTTGAACCCGTTCTGCACAAGAACGCCGTTCAGAACCGGCCCATCCTCGTTTCCTTTCGGAGGAGCGGTATCGGCCAAAGTCCCCACAACTTTGGCGATCTTGTCAACCTGGAAAGGGATTCGAACCTCTTCACAATTCGCCGGTGTGAAGATTTTCGTTTTCACGGTCTTTTCTGCGTTGAGACTGAGAAGTTTGGACTTGAGTCTCATCATTTGATGTTTCTCTCCGTGAACAAGGATCACGACAGGAGAAGCGACCTCCTCGATGAATTCTCTGTTTTGCACACCATCGACGTGAGCCGCAAAGCTGATTTCGTCGACTGTACACCGTCTTGGAATCATGACCTTTTGGTCTTCATCGCCCCCAGCACCCATTTTCCTGTTGACTGCGTTCCTTCCAGTCATGACCGCAGGAATCTGATCAGGTTCGTTGACGATCTGTTTCCCCATTGTGCCTTCAACACTGTAACCCGTCATGATGACACCGTTTTTCTCATTGGGTGCCCATCTCTCAAGCAATTCCCGACTGGTGCCTGTTTGCAGCATACCGGGCGACGCTAGCATGACACAGCTACCGACATCTTCAAAGCGGTCGATACTTCGCAAACTGCGAACGTATCTGAAATCCCAGGGACCAGCAGTTGTCGATTTATCACCACTAGCCTCGGCTTCAGCCATACGCTGCTTGAAAAGACGTTTGATATTATCGTTCATGGCACCGATATATGTCTGGTATGCCACCATGCATCGACGTGCAATGTTACCTATATAGTAGATAGGAGTCTTCTGTAAATCCGGGTGGCGTGACCAATACTCGTCGAGAATCAGAAGAAGTTCTTGCGCACGACCCAAAGCAAACACAGGCATCAGGACTCGTCCGCCCCTGTTGACGATTGAACTGATTTGTTTTGTCAGGGCAGCTTCACGTTCTGCTCTTGGTGGATTTGACGAGATACCGAATGTTGATTCAGAAATGAGGACGTCGATTTTGATTCCCTTGGGTACTTCTGCGGATATCAAGTGGCGATCTTCCTCGCGCGAGTAATCGCCTGTGAAAAGGATGTTCAACCCGGCGATTGAGATTAGGTACATGCATGCGCCGAGAACATGGCCGGCTGGGTATGGTGTGATTCGGATGCCATTGATTGTGTGTGTGGTGTTGAAGTCGATGGCTTCGATCATGGGTAGCGTTGCTAGATGGTCTTGTTCTGTGTATAATGTTGTTCGCTGATCTGATGAAGATGCAGTATTATTGACGCGCACGTTATCTTGAATAAGCCATTTATAAATGGCCTTTGTGGCGTGGGTCATGAAGACACGGCCTTTGAAGTTGGTTTTGCTTAGGACGTAGGGGAGAGCGGCGGAGTGATCTAAATGGAAACTGGTCTGGAAATTAATAGGGGCCGATGGGAGTTGTCATGATGGAGGGAAAAACGATGATGACATTCTCCCTGATATAGAAAAACTGTTAGGGAACAAACACGTACTGGCTGATGAGAAGAACATCTATTGTGCTAAGATCGAATTCATCAAAGAATGGGAGAGCAGAATAGCCCTCTTTTGCAGGGTGCATGCCGGCATCAAGCTAGTCGCATCTATTAGCATGTCATAACCCTTCACTTTCAACTTCTTATAAGCCAGTCAATCTCACCATCACAGTCTTCCCCTTATATTGCAGAATATGACATGATCGCCCGACTTCATTTCCGGCTCCCAAGTTCTCGAAGAACAGCTCATCCGACGGGTCGACAGGCTCATCAGTGCCCTGCATAGCAGAGGCCTTGCGCTTCGTAGCCATGGTGTATTCGGTGTACTGAGTCTAGACACTCCTCCTAACGATCTGACAGCAATGCCAGCCCAGTCAATTCAACGCGGTGCGATATATGAGCAACTCTTCAACAGTTGGTCGCGTCTCAGAGGTGAATTCTCATAGGCACGGAGTCCTTTGACGGCTGCGATGATTGAACGGGTCGCATTAATTTATTTCAGCTGACCATTTCAGATTCTGCACCTCTGCCTGATATACAATATACAAGCTTGTTGCAGCTCTGTACTTTATCCACGACAATTCCACTATGTATAACGCCGGCAAGATGAGGTGAGGTTAGATGAGATGAGATGAGATTATTACTGTATGTGAAAGGTTAAGCTATCTCCGCGGAGTAAAAATAATGCCAAGATAACGCCAAGAGATAGGTGACGTCATTGATATAAACTAGTCCCGATAAGGCAATCTCGACTTCATCCCTTCGAAATCGTCAGTTTTGGCTGTAATAGAAAGAGACATTGAAAGAGGGAGTATGGAGTCATTGGGGGGGTGATTGGAGGCATTGAATGGTGTATGGAAGGTGTCATCAGTGTTGAAGGCTCATTTAGTAGATATCTGTGGTGGTTCAATGCTGGGGAAAACAGTCTCGCCGCTATCACTTCTCAATGTTCGCCCAATTCCTCAGCCCGCCTCCACCTTATCACTTACGTACCTTTACCAGCATTGAGCCACTGAACTACTATATCGTGGAGTGAAAGCGTGGACAATACATACATCCAATCATCCATTCATTCAGGTTCAGGGGTCAATACCGCTATGATACTACTATTCAAAACATAGTATCTGTTTCTGTTTCTGTCGATCTTGATCCTGATCTTCTCACTTGTTTCAGAAGACTGTTGGATAAAGAAAACAAGGTCTTGTCTTCAGTCTCGTCGTCTCATCGCCAAATCGAGCCTTTTATCTACAACGCACCGCCAGGAACGTTAATCTAATTCCATAACAGTGGAAGCCATCTTGTTCTGCTTGTCTCTGTTTATGCAGTTACTTGGCTTGGGCTGTGGACTTTGACATACATATCCGTCCTTCTGGTCTTGGAGAAAGGGCGCCAACTGTCATATGCATGCATACTTATATGCATATTGGTTTCTTATTTGGCAAATTGAAGGGAAGAAAAAACAAAGAAAAAGAAGAGAGAATATAATAAATGAGGTTCTCTTCCCAGAGTCCGTCCTTCCAATTCATTCACTCGGTATCTCTGCGACACAATAATTCATAAAGACCTTTGAACGGGTTGACCGGATTGATCGAGGATAATCATCGTGCTTATCCCTACCTCCGCGACTACACAGATCAGAAACCAGGGCTACCTCAACCCGCGACAAAGGAACTCGTCCCAGTCATGTCTTATCGAGACCGCACTCCTGGTGCTTCGGCAGAAGACCTGGGCATAAGCAAGACAAACAAGTCTATACGGAGTCTGCGGCGTCACCGTTCTTACCAATCCCTCACGGCCCATTCGTCATTTACCAAGACAAACAGCAATACCAAGAGGAAGACCAATCGCACACGGCCCCCGATCCCAGAGTTTAACAGCACCCCTGACAAGGATGATAGACCTGATGCGGCGGACATGTCCGCCCCGGAGCCCGATATGAGAAGAACTTCACGACAATCGATATTGAAACCAACGAGGGGGTTTAGCACAAACTATTCGGCCCCTAGGACGAACAGGGCGAATGCCAATGGCCGTGCTAGTGCCGCCGCTCATGTCAATTATCAAAAGGAACCTCTTACAATTCTGCCCTTGAGACCTGCAAGGTCAAGATCGAATAGTGATACTCTCACTAATGCAAGCCCATCGGCGTCGCTGAAACGGATGTCTACCTCGAGGAAAAGTCTACCGTTCGTCTCCAGGCGAACTGGTCTAGATGCAGTTTTGAGGGACGGGCCAGGAAGAGAGAAAGGTGGACTTGATGGAGCTTTATCGCAATTGCGATATCTGATTTTGACTTCTGGAATTGATTCTGACGGGGAGGGGATGGTAGGCAATTCATTTCTTTCTATGCATATCGACCCCGCTAACGTTCATCGCAGTCCCCCAATCGTATATATGTTTGGCTCATATTACTTAATATTCCGCCCTTATCTACAGACGAGTACCTTAGTCTTGTTCATAGAGGCCGTTCACCAGCATACGGTAAAATACGCGATGACACTTTTCGAACATTAGCTACAGATCCCCTTTTCAAACGACGAGTCACAGAGTCAAGCCTGACACGGTTGCTCAATGCAACGGCATGGAAGATTCATGATCTGAAGGACGAGCAGCGGAAACAGCAACGATCAATGTCAGTAAAGACTAGGGGGGCTTCCAAAAGACAGTTCGCGGCCGCTGGGGCAAATTTACCGCTCGATCTCTTGCCATCTGAGACTGCAATTTATGTACAGGGGATGAACGTGCTTGCAGCCCCTTTTCTATACACCGCTCGCAGCGAGGTGGAAGCATATGCTATGTTCATGTACTTCATCACTCACGAATGCCCTGGCTATATCCGTGGAGCTATGGATGGTGTTCACAAAGGGTTGAAACTCATGGACCGGTGTTTGGATATTGTTGATCCACAACTGGCAGCTCACCTATTCAGCAAAAGGCTGTCTGCTGAAATCTATGCCCTGCCATCAATAATGACGATGTGTGCATGTACGCCGCCATTACCGGAGGTTCTGCATCTGTGGGATTTCCTGTTCGCATATGGCCCACATCTGAATATTCTCTGCATAATAGCTCAATTGCTCAAGATGAGGGATCTCCTGCTGGGAAGTGAGAGGTAAGTTGCCGCTGTTTTCTCTTCTGCGTTATATGCGCCGGTTTCTTGAGCCAATACTGACCTCTCAACTCTTATCTTAACAGCCCAAACAAACTATTGCGGTCATTCCCACTGCTCAATGCCAGAGAGATAATCGCCCTGACGGTATCAATTGTACAGAAGATCCCAGATGACTTATATGCCGAACTTGTCAACCACGCCAAGTAGAGGGAGGCTCATACGCAGACGGGAGCATAGCTTCATCTCTCATATTCCCCCTTGGTTCTTACTTTCAAATACACATAGACTTGATATATACACACACACATCTATAATGCAATGAATGTTCAATATACTGTAATCATTCCTCGTAAACTATATTCTATACCATCACATATCAAAGGCATACATTGCTGGAATTCCCCAATCGGGCAATATATGCCTCCGTTCCCGCCAACCGCATCGCGCCCGCGCCGCCCCTTCGTCATTGACATTGACATTTTTTTCCCTCGAAAGCCACTTATGAATGACATATATAGCGTCACAGCAGCGCGATAACATCAGGGAGAGGTGTTTGGGAAGGCTTCTATTCATCGGCGACTCCGGTCAATTGCATAATGTCGCAGCAGAACCCAGCTCAGAACCAGGGTGGTGGAATGGGCTTGGGACAGACGTCAAATGCCGCCACAACGCCTACTACGACCGCGACGACGACGACGACGACGAACAACAATACCACCACCACTAATACTACTACAGCTGCTGCTGCTGCTCCTGTTGCTGCTACTCCATCGCTGATCCCTGTTCCGTCATTTGCAAACACGCCTTCTCCAGGCGCCACTTCATCGCCAGGGATAGGCCTGCAGCAGCAGAGTCAGCCTTCGAATTACCCAAGTGCAGCTTCCAGCGTGAATGCCACCCCTGCGCAGAGCAATAGCCCCGCGCCGCTGCCTCAATTTCAAGTACAGCAGCAATCGCAACCACTGCCACAGCAACAACAACAACAGCAGCAGCAGCAGCAGCAGTCTCCTCAACCTGCTCAACAGCACGTTCAGACACAGTATCAGCAGCCTCAGCAGCCCCTCCAGCAGCAGGCTCACTCACACGCACACCCTGAACGGCCACAGTCGCAGACACAGCAATTTATATCACAGCAACCACAGCAGAATGGCGTCATAACACAGGCATCATCGCCTGTTCAGACACCTACTGTTCAGACGCCTACTATCCAGACACCCACTGTTCAAACGCCACCTATCCAATTCCCGGTGCAGCAGCAACAGCAGCAATATCAACCACCACATTCCCAGCCCCAGCAACAGCATATGTCGCCTTATGCTTCTCCTGCACCCACGCCTATCCCGCCTCCACAGTCGCGCCAACCTACTCCCTTGCAACAATCTCATGTTCAGACTCCCCCGCAGCAAACGCAGCCTATCCAGCATACTTTCCATCATCATACGCCGGTCACCATGAGCGCTTCTGCAGGGGGCCAACCCCCTATCAAACGTCAGAAGTTGTCTCCTTTGCCCGCATCACGCCCACAGACCCCATTGCAGCAGCAGCCACAACAGCCACAACCGCCAATACAGCGAACATCGTCATACGGTCCTCCCGCTTTTCAAACGTCGACAAATACTTCTCAAACCCATGCCCATTCGCCGTACACCCCTGCATTTACAACATCTGTGCCTATGCCCTCACCTACTATTATAGCACCACCCACGCAAAATGCGAATATACCCATGAGCATACCTTCTCCTGCACCGCAAATGCATCAGCAACCACCCCAATTCCAACAAGCGCAGCAACCACAGCAACAGACGGCAGCACCGCAGCAGCAACAACAGCAGCAGCAGCAACCGCAACAGCAACAACCACAACAACAACCGCAACCAATGCAGACAACAGCACCACAAACACAATATATTCAAAATCCGCCCATGTCATCAATGCAGACCACTTTCAGTATGCAGCCATATCAACCACCTCAACCCGTGGCAACAACAGCCCCGATGACACCAACTACCCCAGCTGTACCTGTGCCTGCGCCTGCGCCTGCGCCTGCACCTGCTCCTGCTCCACCGCAATCGCAATCGCAACCGCAAGCACCTCCTCCACCTGGTTCTATGGGGCCCCCATCTCGTCCAGTCGACAAGGCAACCGATGCAGCTGAACTTACTGACGTTCTCGCTTCTTCTGGTATCGATGTCAAGGAGGAAGAGGCCTATCTTACAAACGCGTATTCTACCACTACGCAACCGGGTGCGGCACCACAAGCCGCTAGAACCTCTGCGACTGTGCCACCTACTTATACCCCTGGTACTGGCGTTGGAGGGGCTCAGAGTTCTGTGACTGGAACAACGGAAGGTTATCCCGCGAGTCAGCCCTACGGTACAGATACACGCTATGCGTACCAGTCTCAGCCAGGTACACCGGCTCCTCAGCAATCAGGAGACGCAGCACAGCAGCCGCCTACAGCGGAGGCACTAGCCGATGAAAAGCGACGAGAGGACACGCTGGCCGCACGGCGCTCGCAGTATCATCTCCATAACCCATTTTTGCAGGCACAGTTGATCAAAGATAAAATTGAATCGAGGGCTTCTGAGCTTGGTGTTTCATGGCCTTCACAGGGTGTTTATTCGGCCACTTCTACATCTGGAGGATCTACAAGACCTCCTCCAATTGAGGTCGTTGGTCCAGACGGAAGTTCGGTTGTGAAGACAGGAGGAACTTATATGCAGTATGATGCGCCACTGGTTGATATCCTTTCCCTTGTGTCATTGGCGTGTGAAGAGCGAATCAGGGGTGTGGTTGAGCAGGCGAGTGCATTAGCGAGGAATCGCAGGGCGAATTCTCACGGTATAGTCGCCGAGCCATGGAAAGCCACAGCAGCTCCAGGACCGCCCACCGGCAAAGATTACAAGAATGATGTCGAGCCTTACAATGCCATCACTGCGAAGTCACGGAAACTCATCGATTTAGATCAACAGTATGAACAGGCACGCGCTGCAAAAAGAGCAAAGAGGACTGAGGATGCTATCATGGATTCAATTGATAGTCGGAAGGGCAGTGTAGGGTCTGATACTACAATGGGAGGTCTAGGTGACCGTGCGCCAGACGATACCCCGCGCGAGAAAAAGGTTACGAAGAAGGATTTGAAGAAGGCCGAGAACAAGGTCTCTGAAGCGGTGCAGCATCAGCAAGCTGTCGAGACGGCCAGAATGGCGACGAGCAATCTAACTTCTGGCAGCTCGTTCTTCGGTAAGAAGAAATATAATTGGTTGAGTGGTGGTGCTGGTGGGCTAGGCGCCACAAGGACATCATTCTCAACGCCGTCGAAGATAGCAGCGCATAAAGACACTTCTTCTACTGGTGGTGGCTCTACGCGGGAGAAGGAGGTTTCAGGCGGCAAGCATCCCCCGACTGGCAAGGAAGATAAGGTGGGAAGAAAAAGCTCGGGCACCGTGCTGAACCAAGGCAGAGAGTTCGGTGTGTTCAGGGAGGATGGAGAACGAGGACTTGGAATTCAAACGCGAGACCTGCTGTTTGTGCTTGAGGTTGATGGGAGGGGGATGAGGGTGTTACAGAGGGGGTACTTGAGGGACTCGAGGGAGGACTATGATCGTATTCAAATAAAAGATAAAGGATCCGATTAATGCATCTCGGATCCGGCAAGCAGCTCTTCGCATTCCTGTACATATTCCTATCCCCGGCAATGAACAGCCAATTTAATGAGACGCCTCACCTGGCCTCGCCCTCCTTTTTTCCAAATTCAATTCGCACGACAGAAGTCAATATTGACATCTGGAGATCGTTGTGGAGTTATCGGACAAGAGGCGATACCCTCTCAGATCTATACGATGTACCAATTATCATGATATCATTGTTCTTGTGCCTTGTACTGTAAAGGTAATCCATCAAGCATCTCAAATGTCATCAAAATCGCATTCATGAGGGGGTTTCCCGCCAGCCAATTGAGTCAATGCTCTTGCTTCGAAAACTCCCTTGAATTACAGCGTCTGATGAAGACATCAATAGATGATTATTATAGTAGTAATTGTCTAATCAACCTAGAGATGCCATCCAGTAACTCACGATGCAGGGTCATGTACGTACCATAAGGATGGTCTGCATCGTGCAGCGTATTTGAATAGGGGTTGCGATGATAGCCAGCACAAATTGAATCTGCCACCAGGTCTCCATTAGACGAATATTAAGACAATAGACAAGCTGGCAATCAACGGCATGCAGCAGATGTCCTGTGCAATGTGACACAGCCGGCTACCATAATTGTGCGTTCCTGGACTCACTGCGCCCTGAATTCTCTCCTGAAAGCAATTATGAGGGTCTCAATTGGCATAGTACGTAGTAGATTACCTCGAATAGCCGGGAGAAAGACTTATCGTAGTTTGATATGCCATATCTCACTGAACCATTCGCTTGTTCCATGACAGATATAGAGCAACTGGTGGCGATGGTTCTCATCCATCTCTATGGAGGCTGTCAAACGTCGTAATCAATCATGCCATCTCCCGCTGCACGGCAATTGTGCAGACACATCAAAGGATGAATATGATCCTCCTTCTTGGTCAATAAAGCCCACAAAGCGCATCAATATGAACATTCATGAGTTTGTTCTCAGGTGGCATCATATAGTTTGAAAATGGCAGACCAAGATGACCCTTCTCTGAGCAAGTTATGATACAAACGAAGGGCTCAATTGTCTTTATCAGAAGGCCGTCAAGGCGACTCTGTACGCATCCGGCGCATTAGCAGTCATGGTATCAATATATAGACGGTTTTCTAGCTTGATACGTAGTATATTGTACGTTCGTTGAGATGTAACAGAGGGAATAGTCGTCGGCAGTCATATGTATAACGCTTGCACGACAGACGTGAGGAGAGTACACACCACACATAACACTGCGCTACACACCACGCACACACATGCACGCACATACATACATACACACATACACACTACACACTACACGAGTCAACATCATTCGATCCCATCGCTCCACCACTTCTCTTTCTCCTCTTCCCAGGCCTCTTTTCATCCTCATCTTCGTCCTCTTTCTCCTTCTCGGCTCTGTTATTCTCTTTATCTCTGCCTATGTTCCCCGGCCATCGCCTTCATTCCCGTCTCGGCCTTGTCTGCTCCCTCTATGGTCAGGGCCCAGCTCTCTAACTGCACACAAAGGCTCATGAAATGACGCACTGATCCGCTCAGGTCAGTTCGAGCTAGCTTACAGCAACAATTACTGGTGCTTTGAGAAGTGGAAGAGTCTGCTTGGGCACTACTAGCCGTCCGCTGATTCCGATCTGTCCCCCTTTTTTTCGTGAGAAAGAAGGGAGAACGGAAGAAAACGATTGATATCAAACGGAGAATATATCACTAAACAGTGAAACTCTTCATCTCAATTCCTAAAGACTAGCCTCCTGGAGAGCTCTGAAAGAAAGGATTTTTCCCCTCAGCCTATTGTGATCGATAGATAGGGACACCCGGCACAGGAGAATTCCATCCCACACACGTGGAAGTGGTTGTTTCTCGTTCAGTCATCTTCAATCTGTCCCATATCGGTGATATCGATTGTATATCATCTCAGACACCGTCTGGTACCTTGGCATAGAAAACATCACTCTTGCGTACTTGGAGGATACCACTGTTATTACTTGTCCCTCCCGCTGGGTGACCTCGGAACCTGCAGCTCCCGCCTGAGTGACACCTGGGATTTGGCACCTTGGATGTCCACCCGCGCTTGACCTGGTCAGGCCCGCTTTGATTCGATCTGAGCCCTGATACCATATCTCTGTGGTCAGCGCGCACCCCCATATCCGCCCGCGTATCAGGCAATTGCTTGACAAGCTCAGTGCACCGTGCACTTCAGTCACACAAACAGCAATTTGAGAGAGAAAAGCAGAAGACCCTTTTTTTTTTTCGATTCTTTAACAAGGTACCTCATACGAAAAATCCAGAAAAGAAAAGAAATTTCATCTTTTCACCGGGGTCCTATGTACACGGGACCGGCACTCTGATCCCCTAACCCTATCCTGAAGGTGTTAGCATCGTCGGTCAGCCTTAAGCTTGCGCTGGCTATCCTTCAGTTTTTTGATTTTGTCTCTTGTCGACGACCACTCTTGCTCCATTTTTTTTTTCTGCTTGACACTATTGTGTATTGGCCTAATCACCATCGCCTTACACTCTTTTCTAAATTTGCTAAGCCATCTCCCCTCCGCGACATTCGCAGCGATACATACCTCGTTGCGACACGATTTTGCCTGATACCCCGGATTCACCTCCACTTCCGCTCTTACCGCATAAGGTCAAATTCTTAGCTATCAGCAGCCACGCTTGAAACTTGTGACGTTTCTTTGTTGTTCCGAATAAATTTGTGCCGCACCTCACCACATGTCTAGGTAGGGCAGAGGGCAAAAACCGAAAGGCACAGAATTCTGTGGTTGACATCCCTGGCAAACTACCAATCGAATGGGCCACACGTGAACCGGTACCTGATTGAGTTCGATTCGAGCCAGATTTCATCAAGTCAGGCAGCCCTTCAGCCTCAGACTGCAGACCAACTCGTGAGAGTCCAACCAAATTTCAAGCTTTCGATTGAAGGCAAAGGTCACCAAAAGGTGTTGTGGAAGACGACTTCCGGAAAAATCGTTACAACCATTGTGGACGAAGAGTTTGTGAGGCGTCAAGAAGCTGTCTATATTTTTCAGCTCCTGCCGATTTCAAAGCTCCTCAACCAAGAAAGTTCCGAGCAGTGACCACGAGAGCTACTCATATCAAAGTCGTGCGAACTTCCCAGCTGTTCGCAATATCTAGCTACAAGCTATCGTTCTTTACATCTCATACAACTTTGGAAAGAGCGAACTTGAGTTATCCACCTTATTTCCTTCCTCTTTTCTTTCGCTTCACCGCGAACCGCCGATCTCACTGAACCCGGCAAGCGTCGAGTTTGGGTTCGATCACCTAGCATAGTCGACGCAGAAGGAGATGTCTACACCATCAACTGCATTGCCCAATCATCGCCGGCACTCGCACTACGCCTACCCTAGTTCCCATCCTCATCTTTACTCTGTCTCCAACGAAGCCGCTGCCGGCCCAGTCATTACCACACAAAACACACCTGCGACAGCCGCATATTCATCTGCTGCTCCCCCGCCAGCATCTGCCTTCTCTGGCACATCTAACCTGAATACCGCAGCCAACTTTGGAGCCTCAAGCAACTTGTCTCCCAGAGACGTACCAAATCCACTATCGTTAGCGCCGGTCTCTATCCCCACTTCATCTTACCTTCTATCGAATAGCGGCACGCCGACAACCGCAATCGCTACATATAGAGAAGGAGGTAGTGGTAGTGTACAGGGGTATCCTCAGTCAAGTCAGACTGGGCATGACGGATCGGTGACATCAACATATCCATACTCTCAGTTGCCTCCAGTCTCTGGAACTTCTCTTGCCGGGTATACCTCGCAGCATACAGCTTCTACCGGTGACTATAATCAAAATTGTCAGACATTGCCATCTTTGCCGCCGTCGCCGGCAGTAAGTCATTTTTCACAGACGGGATCATCAAGTTCACGACCTTACTACGATCCTGTTACAAGACCGTTGGTTCCCACATCTACTACCTACGCGCAGAGGCCATATCACCTTCCTGCACCTCACGGCACGGCAATCACTACATCAACTTCCGCGACAATACCGTCCATCTCAAGTGTTCTTGGTCCACCAAGAAGAACATCAGCCGCAGATATAATGGGAATGACTGTTGGGGTGTCAAATCCCCCTGGTGGCGGAATCCATGCTGGTCATGGTCAAGGTACTTTTTTTTTTCCCTCGGTTAAACAAACCTTTGTGTAGATCTTTCAGTGCTAATTTTACACTTACAAAAAAAGGTCAACAATCTGCCTCGCAAGCCGCATCGCCTGTCGTCATGACTAATTCGAGCGGGCAACCCTCTTCGACACAATATCACGCTCAATCACAATCTACGCCTGCATCACAGCCCGCATCCGTGCCTCAAACTCCACACCGAAGGAGGCGTCGAGAGGGGGGCCCTGATTGGAAGGAGTTCTATAAAAATGGTCCTCCGGAAGAGATCATTGTCATCGTCGACGATGATGAGGTTCCACCTGCCATAGAGAATACTAATCCTGGCCACACCACAACGACGTACTCAACTCAGATCCCGCGCCGATCTGGAACCACACAGGCGCATTCCGCCAAGCGAAGACGGACGGGCGATGAGAGCACATACGAAGTCAGAAATCATGATCAGCCACCGTGGACCAACAACCCTGCACCAGAGTATCATGGTGAACCATCAGATACATCAATGCCGATGCCCATCGCGGCTGTTAATGTGCCAGCAGGTCAACCTTCCAGAAGAACAACTACGAGGCCTCGAGGTAACACAAACACAGCCGCTAGGGCACCTCCTGCTGTCGGCAACGTTCCCTTCGCTCAACATGGTGTTGGCCATGGTACAACTGTTCAACAACCTCCTCGGGCCCGAGTTGCTGATGTATCACAAGTAACCACTGCCACTGCCACTGGCCGCTCCGCAACACGGACTGCAGGTGCATCAACAACAACTCCCATCACGCCGGGTGATTGCGAAGCAGAACCTACGGGGCAGAAACGGAAGCGCCAGACTCGTAAGACTGTCCGAGATGAGCAGAAACGACTGGAAATGGAGGCCACCCAAGCACTACAGGCAGCAGGCGGTATTATGGATTACATTCCACCCGCAAAGCCGCCATACAAAGCTGGAGAAGTGAAAGTCAATGTCATTCCAGATACGACAGGACAAGGAAGAGTTGATGAGACTGATGGACATTATGCCGTCGAGGAAGGAGCACAGCTGGCTGGGCGATGTAAGTGTACTCATCTGGTACTTCTGAAATAGGCTCTGCTAACTTATCGTTCGTGATACAGTCAGGATCATCCGACTTCTTGGTCAGGGAACCTTTGGCAAGGTTGTCGAAGCTGAGGATTGCAACGATGTATCAAGAAAGCATTACGCTGTCAAGATCATCCGCGCTGTTCAGAAATATCGCGATGCATCGAAAATCGAACTTCGGGTATTGCAGACATTAAAACAAAACGACAAGACCAACCGTAACCGATGCATTCATCTGCGAGAATGCTTTGATTACAGAGGTCATATATGTATCGTGACAGACCTGCTAGCAACAAGCGTCTTCGACTTCTTGAAGAACAATGGGTTCACCCCGTTTCCAAGCAGCCATATCCAGGCATTTGCAAAACAGTTGTTCACAAGCGTTGCTTGTAAGTTGCTATTCTTCAAGCATCTCAACCGTTCTCCTCACTAACTGCCATAGATCTGCACGACTTGAACCTCATTCACACTGATCTAAAGCCCGAGAATATCCTCCTTGTGGACGAAGATTATCAGACTTTCACCTACCAGCGTACTATTCCCAGCTCTACAACAACTACGAACCGGAGGGCGAGTCAACGCAAAGTGCTGATCAAGCCCGAAATTCGGCTTATCGATTTTGGATCGGCGACATTCAATGATGAATACCACAGCAGTGTGGTGTCGACCCGTCACTATCGTGCGCCCGAAATCATTTTGAACCTCGGGTGGAGTTTTCCGTGTGATATCTGGAGTATTGGCTGCATTCTTGTCGAATTTTTCACTGGCGACGCATTGTTCCAAACGCATGACAACCTTGAACATCTTGCGATGATGGAGGCAGTCTGTGGGTATAAGATCGACACCCGTTTGGCAAGACAGACAGTGCAGAAAACCATCAATGGTCAGCAGAATGGAGCAGCCAAGTACGTCCCAAGGTAATTCCTAGACAAATCTATCATGAAGCTGTGCTAACCCCGACCGCAGATACTTCACTAAGAACCGTCTTGACTATCCCAATAGTCAGACTACCCGAGCTTCAAAAAAGTTTGTCAAAGCCATGAAACGCCTTGACGTACGTTGTTTTCCTCGACTGTCAACCTGTCCACGATAGCGGTCACTAACTTTCTATAGACATTCATCCAACCGAACACCAGTTTCAATCGGCAGTTCCTGGATCTGCTCCGCAGAATATTCATTTATGACCCGGCCAAAAGAATTACAGCGAAAGAAGCATTGAAGCACCCTTGGTTCAAAGAACAGACGCTTGATGATGGAACTGAAGCCGTGAAGATTGGCATACAACGGCGTCATTCTCAGCTTCTGAGAGAAACGGAGGAACGACTTCAGGCAGAGGCAAGAGCAGCTGCTCAGATAGCCCAAGCTTCGCGGCCTGCTCCTGTACCCCAGCGCCCTGTCCCTGTTTCTCATCAGACTGTTCCAGGGGCTAGGACTCAATGAGCTCGTCCAGTATGACGGGATTATCTATACTGTTTCAGTTTTGCCATTGCCGCCAGCATATGATTTCAATTCCCCCCTCTGTTGTCCAGCCTTATGTCCGTGCGTTTAGCAGTTGGGGCATGGCCAAATCAAGGCATAAATCAGCCTGTGTTGTGCATGGTTCTATGGCCATGCTCGTTTCGAAATAAGTGCTCTTCAGTTCATCCAGCTGTGGGGAGCGTTTGCATGTTTCTCTTCAAACGCTTCATCTGTTCATAATGCGAGACTTCTCTTTTGTCTCACCTCATGTTCCTTGACATCCATATTGCATTTTCTTACTCGTGTTTCGCTGTTCATCGAGTTGCTTTTTGTCATTCGAAGCGCTACGCCTGATACCTACTTTTGTCGTTATCATTTCGATATGCTATTGATATTGCCATCGTCATATACATATTTTGACCACTCCTTTATACTATGCTTCATCTTTTACTTTTAATCGTCTGTACGGGTACACTTTACTTGAAAATTGCTGGGCATCGTGCCGTCACAAACCGTAGTCAACTGCGAGTCAAAGTTGATACATGCATTTGATATTGAGCTGTCAATAAAGGTTGGAGGAATATCAATATTATCGGATGGTAAATCAACGGGATATTGGAAGAACGGAATAAGAAACTATCAACAGAATTCCAGCTGCAAGCCTGTCCAGCGTCAATATGATTAGATGTACTCCTGTACACATTGCTGCCTCAATCAATCTTTGCAGAAGCCAAACTCTTTGGCGTTTTCAAGTTATTTGTCTGTCTGGTAATCATTCGGCTACCCGGAGCATGCTTTCTTAGCTTCTTACGGGCTACCATGACCGGTTTGGATGATTTGGTGACAAGGTAGTTCGAGAAAGAACCCAAAAGGACGCTGAAGCAAAAGAATCAGTACTCGTTTCATGCCAAAGAGATAGAGTGCAATTCGTTTCATAGAAAGGAGGGGTCTTACCCTTTGAGCGCACTGCGACCACGCGAGCCGAGGATCACCATTGTTGGCTGCAAACCATCGATCTGCAAAGCATGTTAGGAATTATTGTAAATCACCCAACTGGGTAGATTGACTTGAATCAGATGTCAAAGACTCACCGCTTCTGTGATCAAGTGTTTCGGGTTCTTGCAATGAATGACCTCAACTGCAACCCTAACCTGCAACCTTGTTTTCCTTAGAAGATGTATGCACTTGGAAGTGATCCTCTCCAGTGCTCTGCGTCGTTCTTTTTCTAGCAGACTTCTGGCGGTGTCGAAGCAGGAAATTGTTGCTCCAACGCCAGCTGCTCCAACTCCAGCTCCTGCGCTCATCGAACCTCTTGCACTTGTGGTACCGCCAGCCTGATGGGTTGATAACGCACGAGGGGAATCACGGCCTCCACGACTTTGACTTCGGCCAACGATACCACCGCTGCCAATACTGTACCTCATTGGTCTGGGGTTCTTCATCGTCTTTTCAGTCTGTGAGCCAACCACGGCAGCTATGTCAGCGACAACCTTTTGACCGTCTCTTACTTCACCTGACACTGGTGAGTCGACGGCCGCCGCAGGACCAAGTTTGCTGTTCGCTTTATTAGCAACCTCCTCATCGATGGCATACATCACATAGACAGTATCCCCATCTCTGGCAATTGTACCGAATGTCCACTCGAGGGCGTATTCTGCCTCCTCGCTGAGGTCAGTTGCCACGAGGTATGTTCTCATTCTCTTTTTGCCATTAGCAGCATCCTCTTCTAGCTCCTTCATGACTGAACTCCATTCTCCGCGCACAATGGTTTGAATGACGCGGTTTGGAACCGAAGTGTCCGCGGGTGAGAGGTAAATGCTGAGGTTCTGAGCTTTTCTGATGTCAGAGTACTCTGCTTCATCGTCACTCCCCACTGGAGTAGCCAAGGCTGAGTTTGGAGCCGAGAGACTCTGTGGATCGAAGGAAGATGCTGGGTGGACCTTGTGAGTGCGGGATGAGCTTCCCTGCCGGGTCTTCGTAGGATCGGGCAGGCCGTCAAGTAGAGAACGGTATTTATATGTGACCTGTTTACGCTCTTCTTCTGCCGCTGCAAGAAGACTGAGAGCTTCGCGTTTCTCTTCCTTTTTGCGGAGTTTGTCCCTCTTCCGATGTTCTCGGGCTTCCTCGCTCAGCCCTTTCTCGGCTTCTTCATCATTATCGTCTTCATCATCATCGCCAGGAAGCAAGCTAGAGATCTTCCTCCGGGTTCTTCCACGCCAATCATCTTCATCTGAGCTTGACAGATGTTCCTCGTCATCATCAGTACTGCTATCGGTACTTAAGATAGCATCCTCATCCAAATCATCCTTTGCGAGTCTAACTTCCCCATCTTCGCCAATCTTCAAACCTGTAGATCTTTCCTGGCTCGAAGCACGATATAACTCCCCCAGTGCACCACTTGCCTTTGCAATTGCGGCATCAGATAATTTGCGGTAGGCCTCGTTGAATTTTATGACTTCGCCAGAATCGGTAGTGAAATGACTTGATGTAATCAATTGATTGGCATTTGGGTTGTTCAATAAACTTCTTCGTTGATTCTTCTTCTTTTTCTTGTCTTTTTTCTCTTTGAAGATAGCTAGAGGGTCCTCGAGCACGGCAGCTGCAGCTGCAGGGTCCTTCAGACGTATTTTGCCGGGGTACGGTAGGTCGGTGCCAGACATGATACTGGCCATGCTCGACTGTCTATCAGCTGCCATGAGAGTTGGAGTCAAGGTGGGTGATTTGATCGGTAGACCGGAGTCCAAATCATAGTAGCCTCCATTGATGTCCCTTCCAACATTTGGAGGGAGATCATCTATCAAACGACTAGCCGAAGCTGAAATGCTTTTGCGGAACTCAGGCAATGCCTTCGTAGCAGAGTCTGAAGCACGACGGTTGATATCGAAGGCAGCTAGGGACAGAGAATTGGCACGTCTATTTGGTGTTCCAGGTCGACTTTGAGATCTCGGGGAAGGGATCGGTGCTGGTGGTGGTGCAGGTGCGTTTGGATCAAGCATGCTCCTGATGACTTGGCCTTGCGGTTTGCCAGCTGTTGGAAGTGCGGGGCCAGCGGCAGGTGGTGGTAGGACGGAGCTTGACAAAGTAGGACTCAAAGGTGAAGGGTGAGGTGGCCCGTTTGCTATGTCCAGCATGCTCCTCACAATAGGAGGTTGCCTGGCTGGGCTGGGGCTCACATGGCGATGTATGGAGTTGGAGCGAGATGTGACTGGGGAAGGAGAGGTTGGACGAGAGCCACTGGTGGAGGATGGAGGTAGCGGGACATCAGTCAAAGGTTCACCTGTGATGGCATTGCGATAATGACGGTACGATGGTATCTGATTGGAAGGCTTCTGGTGCTGCTTAGCAGCGTTGCCCTCAAGGATCTCGAGGATGGCCCGGCGTTCTTCGTCGAGTGCGGCTTCAAGCGACATGCTTTTGGTCTGGACGTCCAAGACCTAGATGTGATTTGCTACTATGGGCTATGACCTTGAGATTGGGTGTCTTCCAAGAGACTGTTGACGCCGTGATAGAGGAGCTGCGACAATAAGAGAGGAAAAATAAAAGAAACAAAAAAAGAAGCGGTTTGATTTTATGGCGAGGTGATGCGTACCCCAATGTATGTACAGTACTGTACGATTTTACGTTGCGTGGCGTGGCTTGTGAAGGCTTGGGTTCTTGGAAGTCTTGGGTGGAGCGGGAAGTCAGATATTATGCGGCGCCGAGAACTGTCTAGCAGGGGTGAAGGGGGCATTGAATACACACTATTACTCCCTTGCACAGGGACTGACGGGGGCCTGTCTGCGTCAAAGGGTAGCCTGAAGTGATCAGAGAAGTGATCAGGACCTGGCAACGGACTGTATTGGTGAGGAGGGAAGTACAGGGATTGTCTGCAGGTGCCCATTCCAGGTCAAACATCAAACAGGGGCGCGAATGCATTGGTGTCACTCTCAATTCCAGTGGGAAGCTCGACGGTCATAGGACCAGCAACGGTGGAAATGAGATCACAGTGTCAATCTGGAGAGCTCATTTCTTTGTTTTCCTGGTTGTTTTCTTGCTGCGAGATGTAGCGGCTTCTTTTGCCTCGTCCTCTTCAGCAGCGGCTTTTCTTTTCTTCTGTCTGCTTGCCATAGCTTGGAAAGCTTCCTCAGGTGGCTCATCCATCTTGCTCTTCTTGCCCTTCTTCCCTTTTCCCCCGTATTTGCTCTCCAATGCTTCCATAAACGCCTCCTGTCCTGCGCGCCGGGCCTCTCGTCGTTTTTGGATCATCGTAAGCAAATCCATCTCACTATCAACTCCGCGCTGTCTTGACCGGTTCTCCTTCTGCTTCATACCGATGCTTTCTTTCTCTTCATGTTCTCTTTTCTTGCTTTCCTTGCTTGCTTCTCTGGCTTCCCTTAATGCGCGCTGCTTTCGCTTCTGTTTCTTCTGCTTTGATTCCTTCGAGAAAGCCTTGTACTCTTCAACC
>AZGZ01000005.1:613808-629263 GCA_001636715.1 Ascosphaera apis ARSEF 7405 | reverse complement strand
CCACTTGACCCTGAAGGGCCTCCCATATCGGGCATACCCATACCTGGCATACCCATGCCCGGTGGCATTCCAGGCATTCCAGGCATTCCTCCCATACCGGGCATACCTCCCATACCCGGCCCATTTCCTGCATTTCCTTCATAGCGTCCTTGAAAGGGTTATCGGAAACACCTCCACCAGTAACAACTGGGGAGTGGAATGGTAATATAGTACCCATTTTCCAGCCGCGGGGGGCATTCGGTGGTGGTAGAGGCTTCTCGGGGATTGGAAGACCCTTAATGCGTAGCTTGAATGGTGATTCCTCTGTTGTTGGGTGCGCTTGTAGATATCTCGCGACTTTGATGTAGAGTTCATGTTCTAGAATCAATGAGATTAGCGACATGGCACTAGCCAAGGAAGGTGATATTTGCGCATACTATTCTTCACGGCAGATGTTACTAGTCTCCCATTCTCATCCTTGATCATAACCCTCACTCTCCCTGGGTTAGCCCAGTCCTTGGGATGTAGCTTCTCAGGCTCAAATCCACATCTCAACCCCAAAGTCTGAACGGCGTCTATAATATCTCTAGCCAGGGGATTCTCAACAGCAAGCTTGCTGCTAACCATGCGCCCTTGCGCTCTTGACCTTCTCTTGTCGAAATAGACTGGATATAGGCATAGATAATGTTTAGGAATCAGTTGCTGTGCCGTAGGCTGTGGGAAAGGTACTGTCATAGGGTTTGGACCGCCATAGCGATGTGAAGACGCTGCAGCACTGGCAGCAGCAGCAGCAGACGCAGCGGAGGGCGAAGCTCGTCGCATAGCATCAGCTGCAGAAGCCGATGTAGGGACATTGGCAGGAGTGATGATGGCGTTTCCAGGATCAAAATCTGAGGGATCCATGTCATCTGGGTCTGAGTCCGAGACCTCTTCGACCATGGCGTTGCGCGACATGATGGCTGATAGTATATTGATGCGCCTCTTGCTCACGAATGTATGCGTGTGAATGCGCGCTGATCACTGCCTGCGACAGGTTCTTCCAGAAGGCAGAAGTAGTGGTATGTTGATCGCAAGCTGGTGTCAGTTACATCAAGGTGTACAGTACAGAAGTCGCTCTGGCGCAAGACGTGGTGAAGGTGGTGGTGGTGCGGCGGAGGCGTGGACGAAGGAACCTCCCGTGGGTCATCTCACTGGCCCACCCTGTCTATCTCTATCTTACTACGCCTCCATCATATTCCAGCTGGATAATGAACAGGATATGACAGAGCAATGAGAAGGATATTCGAAGCCGACAGTGACGGGGTTTGGATTGGAGAGATCGGGGGATGGGACGACTTTGACCATTATGAATACACCATAAGCATTTTGGACAAGACTGATTGCAACGAGCAATTCAAGAACGTGCTGATCGACGATGCTTTTACACGGCGTTTTTCTCAACGCTCAATTCACTTGTTGATAGGTTGCAGCTTTGAATAAGGCATTTTCTCACGATGAGCATATAACTAGATAGCTATCATATCGGTGGCGGGAGGCTATGTCAAATCACCTCCATTGAGCATGTTACGCATACAGCACATGGGTTGTCTGCGTCGAACGTCCACTTTTGACTTCTACCCTCCAAGCGCTATGCATTCCCCAGAGAGCTTTTGTTATATATCACAGATGAAATCGAATCGAGTGGACTGATCTGCTGAGATCAATCTCATTGTATAAGATCATCAAATCGGAGAAGAGCCTACGTGCATACAAGTGGCAAGTCTTCAATTGAGAGACTCACGATGCCATCAATGAAAAGATCCCCCTCACAACTAGTATGATGATTTTTGACATTGAACTACAGAAATGGATATTGCATACGCTGTACTCCGTAGTCTCGTCAGCGTCGAATGCATATATTGCTGTTAGGTGTGGGATGAGACAAGGGCCTCACACAAAGTTCATAACGACTGATACCTGGCTCAAACGAATGTCCAACGTAGGCTTATCACAAGCAAGTTGTAACAATCTTCCATTCGCTCAATTGTTTCAGACAAACTTGCTACAGTATGATAATTGATTGAGAAGTAAGTGACGTTAGGAAGAAGAAAAAAAAAGAATCGTAAAAAAGTCTTTAGACATGGTCCCAACGAGGGTCGAACTCGCGACCTTGGCGTTATTAGCACCACGCTCTAACCAACTGAGCTATGGGACCCGTTTTTTGTTTTTCTAGCACCTGTTGGTTTCACACGCTAAGGTGTATCAGATTCTCTATGCTGAAGATGAGATGAAAAGTCATTTGTATGAGATCGTTTTTCGCTTGAGAGATAACATCATACTCTATTGTGGCATTGACAGGACCATTGTGACGATTAAGAGCCTCTCGTTGTGTTTGAAGACTTACCGGGATCGTCAAACAGGGTGCGAGTTGGAAACATCGTCTCAACATCCCTTGACTTGTAACTTCAGCCCGCTTTTACCACTCGAACTTTGTTCTGCTATTGGGACAAGACCCGTAGGAGGAAGGATATTGAGCGGCCACACAGCTTCACCACCTTCACAGTTGTCTTGCATGAGAATGCTCTAGCGTTGTTCGCTATCCTTCGATTCCTGCTTTTACAAGTTCCAAGCTGACGTGGTCCTTGTTCTTTCGATCTGACCACACCAGATCATACCTGGGAAAACCGGTTTTCTACAAGTGGGTATGTATCCATACTGGTTCTCCTTTTAGCGTATCAGCATTATCTAGAGTCAGCCCTACCAACCTGGAGACATGGAAGAAGATCTGAGGCATCCTGCTTCCTGAGCCGTGATCTAGTGATACGTCGAATTGCTGCTGAACCGTCATCCTTTGTGGCAGACAACTCAAACTTGCCTCCTTGTCATAGACCTGTTGGTTTCTGGCAGACTTGTTCGAGCTCTGAATTAACCGTATAACCGCCTGTTATCAGGTTCCTCGTTCAATAAGCCTTGTTGGAAGCGGCTGTCCCGGACGTCACAAATACCTTAAGTTCAGAGCTGCGGCATCGTCCAGTAGGTACCTGTGGCTGTGCTCGTTACTACGGATTCGAGGCTCTTTTATATTTGGACGGTGATATTGAGACGAGCTCCTAATTAGTCTGACTTGTCCTCCTTTGCCCGGACAATTTACCCCAGATCTACACCGTTTCGTTGCTCACAGATATCCTGGAACTTAACAGGAGAGCGTTTACAAACTCTGTATCTGATCCTCAATTTGTTACCCCGAAAATCACTGCAGTCAAAGTAGAAAACTGAACAGAAGGGGAAGACAATAATCTATTTCCGCGGTTTGTTCCCTGCTGGGCTGTCGAGAAAAAAACAGAACCAAGCCGGATCAGCGAAACGAACCGATCTGCCAAAACTAAGAAAAAGCCTTGGTAGCACGACAGCCATTGAACGGTGAACGGCGTCAGTGGGAAAGTGGTCGATCGCAAAATTCCGTGATATCTCTTGACCTGTCTTTTCTATTTCGGAGCTTGCTGCAGTTTGTGGCACTTCGTGAAGAATCCGACAGGAGAGCTGTCAGGGTGGTACAGATTCACGAAGAAGCGGTAGAACGTCTTATTGATGAGCACGAAGCTTCTTCATTGAGATACGTTATTCAAGTCTTTATTTGGTTGCCTTGAGGAGCCGATCAGTCTCATCTCGCGATCAGCGAACGGTTATGAGCGTTTTTGGTCCACTTGGATCCTTGCCGAAGAAAGACAAACAGAGCCGACTGGGATTCGCGCCGCCTGTTTTATCTTATCTAGATCTTCTGAATTGGACTGCTTCCTCAATACTGACCGCAGCAGTCAGCGCAGATCCGTCTTGATCCCTCGACTATACTTCTACGACCGTTCCTGCATAACGTTCTTTCATAAAGATCCCTTCGGCCAGTTGAGTGCACCGTCGGGTAGCGCCTCCTGGGGAATATATCGAGGGCAGAAAAAAAAATATATTGAACACGCAGGCAACCGGATTCCCTCCGCGAATCGCTTCCACGCCGCCATCTGCCCCCGTCTCTCACCCACGGCCTTCCCGTACAGCGCATACATACCCATCTCCTTAGCTGCTACAACTATTGAGCTCGGCCCTGGACGGTCCAGCTTTTTTTTTATTTTATTATTATTTTCCCTTATCGCTGCCGCACGCAACCACGTTTGCGTCTCATTCCTTCGTCTTCGAACTTTCTTTTTTCTCCCATTCCCTTGGATCATTTATATCAGGGTTTAAATCTTTCTCATCTTCTCGCAATTCTTTGCGTGGGGTTCCCTTCCGTCTTTAGTTTGTCATTAGCCGGGTGCGAGGTAAGGCGGCAGGCAGAACGGGAGCTAAGGTACCTGGATCTGAGACCCTACATAACAGGCAGACATCAAACGTCTTCAATTCCAGTTTTTCTGGCCCTTCTCTTACTTTTCCATCGCCGTACATCCTATCAAATATCATCATGAGAGCTACGGCTCTGCTACCCCGTCGGGTCGTCTCTGCCATCGCTGGCACAGATGGAAAATCGAGACCCGTGGCCACTTCTGACCCTGCTTCTAAGTCCCCAGATGCACCTCAACCGTCATGGATCAATCGTCAAGTGACGCGAGTCCTTCTCGCTGTTGCTGATAGAGTGTGCATGCATCCCATTCATACTATCGTGGTCACCGCGTTGCTCGCAAGTACCACGTATATCGGGTTGCTTGAAGGCAGCTTGACAGAAAATGTTAGAAATGCTGCTCCCGGGACAGTCAATATCGATTGGCTTCTAGAGGGAGGTAGGAATCTTAGAATCGGCGAATCGACTGGCTGGACTTGGATTTCAGAAAGTCACGATGGCGTGAATATGGACGATGGAGGAGTCGAAGTTGTCCAAACTCATCTCGGCGACAAAATCGCATCCAATGGACAGGTATGTATCTCGCACGCCACCGGGTTCTCTAGTTGCTCATAATTTGCTGACGTATCTTACAAGGATATCAAGCATCTTGCTTTAGCAACTTTCATCTTTCCCGGTTCTACTTCTTCCTCGTCTAGCGGCGTCTCCAGTGATTCCCTTCATTTCCCAGAAAATGTCTCTGTTGAGTCAATTCCTGCTACGCCCAACCTTTTCGCGCCCATTTCTCAAGACTCGTCGCTCGCGTTCACTGTGCCTTACGATCAAGTGAGCGAGTTCCTCAAGTCGGTCCAGGAAATTGCTTCTACGGATGACCAGAGCGAAGGTGAACAGAAGAAATGGATTATGAAAGCTGCCAGAAGCTCAGCGTACGGTAGCCGCAGAGCGATCCGGATCTGGCTTCACGATGCATACTCTTCCTTTGTCGATTTAATCACGCATGCAGAAACGATCGACATTACGATCATTACGCTCGGATACATCTCGATGCATCTGACGTTCATTTCTCTCTTCTCATCTATGAAGCAACTTGGCTCCAAATTCTGGCTCGCAGCAACTGTTCTCTTCAATGGTATGGTTGCATTCTTGTTTGGATTGATTGTCACCACGAAATTAGGTGTCCCGATTAGCTTGAAGCTCTTATCCGAGGGTCTTCCCTTCCTAGTCGTTGCCATTGGGTTTGAGAAGCCCATCATCTTGACACGAGCTGTTCTTTCCGCCAGCGTCGAGGTTCAAAATTCAAACCGGAAGTCAAGGAGCAACCCGATCCGCGATGCCATCCAAACTGCAATTGAGGAGAAGGGCTTCAAGATTTTCCTCGAATATGTCATTGCAATCGCTGTTGTCAGTGCTGGCGCTGCCTCCGGTGTCCAGGGTGGATTACGCCAATTCTGTTTCCTTGCTGCTTGGGTTCTGTTCTTTGACGGCATCCTTCTCTTCACATTCTATATCACCATACTGTGTTTGAAGCTAGAGATTAACCGCATCAAGCGTCATGTCGCTCTAAGGAGAGCTTTGGAGGAGGAAGGAGTCACACAGAATGTCGCAGAGAACGTTGCCACCATCAATGACAAAGGTTACCAGTCCGATGACGAGGGAAAAAGCGAGAGCAGTGGTCCTCTTAAGAGGAGTTTCTTAGCTGGACTGTTTGGTTCGCGCATCAGGGCTAGCAGTGTGACAAAATTCAAGGCTATCATGGTGGGAGGATTCGTCATCATCAATCTCGTCAATGTCTGCACCATTCCCTTCAAGAGCTATGGCAGTGGATTGCTATCCCCCGCACTATCCAAGATCTCTGAACTTCTCTTTTCCAAGAGCATCAACCCGTTCAAGGTTGCTGAGCGAGGATTGGATGTGATTCACGCTACTGCCAAGGAGACACGGACAGAGACTATCGTCACTGTATTGGCACCTATCAAATACGCGCTTGAGTACCCTTCTGTGCACTACCATGATGCTCGCGGTTTCAATATTGAGTACAGTGACCAGCTGCTTGACGCAGTAGGTGGAAAAGTTATCGAGAGTATGCTCAAGAGTCTTGATGATCCAGTCATCAGCAAATGGATTATCGCTGCTTTGACTCTCAGTGTCGCCCTCAACGGATATCTGTTCAATGCCGCTCGTTGGAGTCTGAAAGAGCCTGCTTCTCCTGATGAGGGCAAGGAGGCCCAGGCTGCTCCTGTCGAAGAAGACCCAGCCGTGCTTGAACGCCGTAAGCAGGTTGCGGAACATGAAGGACCGTTGAGATCAAGAGAGGAGTGCGAGAAACTGCACAAAGAAAAGCTTACTCCTTATTTACAAGACGAGGAGATCATTGACCTCGCTGTTCGTGGAAAGATTCCGGGCTACGCACTTGAAAAGACTATGGAATGCCCTGAAATTACACGTCTTGAAGCTTTCACGCGTGCAGTTAAAATTCGTCGCGCAATGGTAGCTCGCAATGCAGCAACTTCAGATATCACCGGCTCCCTCGAACACTCCAAATTGCCTTACAAGGATTACAACTATACCCTTGTTCACGGTGCTTGCTGCGAGAATGTTGTTGGATATCTCCCCCTACCCCTTGGCCTCGCAGGTCCCATGCGAATTGATGGCAAAGACTACTATATTCCGATGGCTACTACAGAAGGTGTTCTTGTTGCTAGCGCTAGTCGCGGCTGCAAGGCCATCAATGCTGGCGGTGGTTGCACAACTATCTTGACCGGCGACGGCATGACTCGAGGTCCCTGTGTTTCATTCCCTAGCCTCGCAAGAGCTGGTGCTGCGAAGGTGTGGCTCGACTCCGAGGAAGGTCAAACGGTCATGAAGAACGCATTCAATTCCACTTCACGGTTCGCTCGTCTCCAGCAAATGAAGACGAATCTCGCTGGCACCAATCTTTACATCAGATTCAAGACGACTACCGGTGACGCCATGGGCATGAACATGATCTCTAAGGGTGTTGAGAAGGCGTTGCAAGTTATGGCTACAGAAGCCGGGTTTGATGATATGATTACTATCTCGGTCTCAGGTAACTTCTGTATGGACAAGAAGCCCGCGGCTATCAACTGGATCGATGGCCGTGGTAAATCTGTCGTCGCGGAGGCAATCATTCCGGGCCATATTGTCAAGTCTGTCCTGAAGTCCGATGTCGACTCTATGGTTGAGCTTAACATCGCCAAGAACCTCGTTGGCAGTGCAATGGCAGGAAGTATCGGTGGCTTCAACGCTCAAGCATCAAATCTCGTCACGGCAGTTTACATCGCTACTGGTCAAGACCCAGCTCAGAACGTGGAGAGCAGCAACTGCATTACCCTCATGAAGAAAGTGGGTGAAGATCTACATATCACTGTCTCTATGCCCTCTGTCGAAGTGGGCACTATTGGCGGCGGCACTATCCTTGAGGCTCAAAGTGCTATGCTCGACCTTTTAGGTGTCCGTGGCGCTCACCCCACACATCCTGGCGAGAATGCTAGACAATTAGCGAGAATCGTGGCTGCGGCTGTGCTTGCGGGTGAATTGTCATTATGCGGTGCACTAGCTGCCGGTCATCTCGTCAAGGCACATATGGCTCACAACCGTAGCGTGGTACCGACAAGGAGTGCGACGCCAGTTAGTGCGTCTGCCGGTGTCGAGAGGAACAAGAGACTGGGTGCCAATTTAGGTGCTAACTGACTTCATGGAACTCCTCTCTGAGAGACATAAAAAAAAAAAAAAAAAACTTTGACGACAGCTGATGAGAGAGTGTGTGGTATTTTGTGTTTCTCTTTTTTCCTTTTTTTTTGGTCTCGTCTGCTATTTTGCGCCTTCCTGTGTCTGCTTCAGTGCTTCACAAATGTTAATATTGCTTGCATTTTATTGATTTGATTTGTATTTCATAGCTATCATCCATCATCGACTATCGATGGTGTTCAAAGATCCTGTTTCTTTTTTTTTGTATATATTTCCAATTATCTTCACTTCAATCTTCTCCATTCTTCACCTTACTCCCCAACAACATAATGAACTATTGATCTCTACAAAGATCACCTATGGTATTCATCTCGAAGCCAATGTGTGTGGCATGGGCCAAAAACCAACCGGTCTGTGCTAATCCAGAGGTACTCCGATGAAAAGCTATGTATCTAGCACAGTCTATCTTATCATCCCACCGATCTATCATCTTGGCCATCAAGCATGGCCAATTACTGTGGCTCATGTGTCTCTGATTGGACGCTGCAACTGATCAGAAGGTGACGCACAGCATTGCTGCAGCGGTGTGATCCAGCATGATAGACAAATGAATAAGAGCCGACTTAGAAGCTATCTTCCCCTGATTCTTCGTGCGGGGATGTCATGAACGTCATGCTGCGTCAATATCCAGGGCGAATCGCCGATCTTCTTGCAGGGACAGGTCTGATAACACGAACCCGGAGTCCTAGGGGCTTCTGTGAATGCATCTGATGCTTGCATCATGCTCAATGGAGTCGATAGGTAATCTGCAGCCCTCAGATGGAAGATATAAGTAGCGGGCTCATGGTCATGCCATAGATTGGTCTTATACTCTCAAGTATCAGACTATAGCCTCAATCAGCGATCAGTTACCTTAAGATACCCGAAGTATATCAGACATAATGGCCTCTACTCCATACAGATTCAATAGCTTGAAGAACAAAGCCTTCGCCACTCTTCAGGCTGCCTCTCATCAGCTACAATATGGCCAACCGAGACATCACAATGCCACCAGCAAGCCATTGTCACAAGAAGCACTTTTATCATCCATGAAGAAGGAGACCTCTCCTTTTTCATTTCTACGACAAACAGCCCCCATGATTTACGGTGCCTCGGCAAAGGCACGCAATTCAAGGTCATCAATTTCTGCTGCCAAAAGAGCAGACAATCTTGCTTCGAAACAGCACTTTGTAATGCCTTTGCATATGATCCCTCAGACCGTGCCTTTGAATATCAGGGCCTATCTGATGCGTCATGGCACGAAGTCCCAGACAAAGCAGTTGGCTTCAACACAAAGGCAAGCTGTTCAGAATGAAGAAATGGAAAGACAGAAACAAACGGCACGAAATTTCATATTCGCGTCAGCAACATCCTTGAGACGGCCAGACGGCATATCCATATATTCATCAGATCATTGATGCTGTTGTGATACAACAAGAACAGACTCTCAATTGTGACCCTTGATTGTGCTTAATCAGGGTATTTGGAATAGGGCAAATCAGGGGCGAGTTTAAGATTTGTTACTTTCGATATCTGACTCACATGGCGTGAGGTAACGGTCTTGCAAAGAGCATCTAACATTAATGCTGTAACCTGCACCATAGTCTATCGCCCAGCAGACTCAGAATTGGAGGAGATGTCGAATTTACACCCCAATTTTCTCATGAAAATCACGTCAAGCAGCTTCTCAGTTTAGGATTAGAGATATACATACATATATGCATACATATAAGTCTATCACGACCCTTTTTTGATTCAATCTCGCGTAGATTCGCAACAAAGCACCAACGTCCAACCCCCCTTTTTACTACTTCGACCTGATTCTATCTAATAATCTTACATTCATCATGGCGAGCAATCCATCAGAAAACAAAGATTATCGAAAAGTGAACTATCCCTGACTTGTATCCTGAACGACTGAATGCTGACACATCCAGACTATGGTAAGCGATAGCAGTGTAAGGTGGTCCTGGAAATTCCTTCAAACCCTCCAATATAAAATATGAGGTCATTGGGGTAAAAGTGATGACCAGATCAAAGCCGTGGTCATGCCGTGGCGGATGCACAACTGCCGACCATCGCCCTTTTTGGCTAATACGGAATGGTAGATTGATAGGTGCTTCAGATCCTTTTGCCCGGATCATATCATTGATCTGTTTGATTGAATCTATATCCTCAATTCTCGAGGATTCTCGGATGTCATTTTGTTGTGTTCTGCGAAGGTGATATAGAGATTCAGGCAATAAGGGACACGATGTATCAGGGTCCGGTTGTCCTCCATCAAAACGATCGTGGCTGGTCTTTCGTCATCGTATCTTCAGAATGAAGGGGACGAGGATCAGGAGTTTGTTTGAGAAAAAGAAACCCAGCCTTTGTCAGGGTCTCGTCGAATGAATACGAGCCCCTGAGCGATGAATCAAATAGGGCAGGAGATCTGATACTCTCTTGTCCATTGAACATGATACAGCTTGAAACGATATAGCATTTCTGAGGCTGGGCGTCCTCTGTTGAAGAAGTGCTGCTCAATATAGCTCAGCACGACCAAACCCAGCGCTCCAACTTCCATATCGCGCGAATGCATGAAATTGATATCATCTGGATGGACAGCACCATCAAGTGGGCTAAAAGGGGCTGGTAAAGAGTCTCTTTGGAAAGGCCAGAAAACGGAGACAAGGTAATCACCAACAGACTCCGTGAAACCAACATCTCCGCCCTATTGAATATGCCAACAGTCAAGCAGGTTGCAGAGCTACTCGCGACACACCATGGACCTGGTATGAGCTTCATGGAAGCTTTTTTGGCAACGTAATTGGTAGATTGGTGATTGGAGTGGCAGTATCCGGTCTATCTCACTCAGAATGAATATAATGAGATGACTGATAATTGCCTGTCGAGAGTATAGTCAACATGACAGCTGAAGGCTTTATCACGACGAAAAAACTGAGCCATATGCTCAAGATGTGATGATTGGATCATCTTCGTGCTGTACAGTAAATTGTCAATATGCAAATCTCTCCTAGTTCCATGCACTGAGTGAAGGTTGATAAATGCTCAATGCGGGCAGGCTTCAAACAACATCGCATCTTCCACCCGCACTGCACCTCGTGGACATGCACATCATGGATCACCACAATCACAAAAGAGGCTTTAGGGATACTCATATGGCACCTATATGTTTCTGGTCTGCTATGGTGCTATATCACACGGCACCCGCTCCAATAGAACCATCGGCATCTTGGCTGAGTGTAACACCAGCCGGAAAGGAACATGATTGAGTACAGTGGACATATCACAGCAACGACAACGACATCTCCAGAGAGTTTACTCTAAACCTTCTCATTTGCTTCAAGCTTGCGCCATTTTTGACAGATAACATTCGCGTGGGGATGACGGGCATCGCATCTTTTTCAACGTCTATGTTTCTTGGTTAACGCTGCACGACTCATGGGCTCATGGGCTTAAGACAGACTATTGACTACGATGGTGGATGGGCTCGGCCCGTGAGGGTCTATGGGGCTCATGACCGGCGTTAAATGAGCACCAAGCCAATGCTAAATCAATAGGAGATGGCTTAGCCAGTCGGTTGTCGGTCTTATCAGCATCCGGCTCGTGGGATCGAGTGGTTAATTGCTTTTGAAGTAGCATTTGGCTGATGAAAGAGGCTTGAATCCCTCTACAATTCATTTCCACATCGCATGCTACCCCTGCCGTTCCCGAGGTGCTCTCAGCAAAGAGGGACTGGACTGGCTGCCAATTCCAATGCCGAGTCTGTGTTATCCAATGTCATCATCTGGTCTGTCAAGATGGGCGCTGGATCCATTTTGTCGAGAAACGTTGTGCCTAGGACCGACGGATCATATCAAACATCTACGACCAGGGTGCAGGTGTACCTGGTGATTATCGTCTGGCTGGCCTTTTTGGTCCATCTTCCTGCCTCGAAGGAACTGTCTGGATTCTTCAGGCTATTGCTTTTCCACATGGATTCCATCGTAACTGGATAGATTCTCGCTTTCATCCATTTTTCACCCGCAGATCTGTGGTGTCCTCGCACCGTACCACGCTGCTGACCCGAGCTCGTCCACACGAGCGCACACGGAAACGTCCAATCTGCGAATGCAATCTTGTTTCAAGGGGTAGTTACCATAAGAACTCTGTTACAGCAAAGTATCTGATACAGTGCAGTCTTTGGTACGGTGTTTGACGCCTGTCACCATGGGACCTTTTTCCCCCTTCACCAGTCCCTTCGCTGTCGCCCTGTCCGTGGATGGCCCTTTACCCCTGAGGCTAGCACTAATGCAGTTCTAGATCGGCGCCGGGACTATCTTCTTGAATTATTGCCACGGCCCTGCAGGACAAGTTTGAATTCATAGCACTCTTGCACTCTTTCAAATATCGGGTCAGGCATGTCTTTTCAGTCGTGGCAGTCAAGCAGATGTGAATCACTCTTGCCCAGAGATGGCAGAGCAGACGATTATCTTCTATCTCCGTCACATACTTCGAGACCCGCATTGGTTTGATGACAAGGTATACCATGTATCCAGAGTTGTACAGTTACCTCGATCCAACGTCAAGCAGCCACCAAATCCAAGTATATCCCCGGTGGAGAGAGGGGGATGGAGAACAATAATACATACGCGGAAAAGACATCAGCGAAAAACGGCTTGGTCTTTTTTGGGCGCAGAAGATTTACCCAATTTCCCTTTTTTCTCCATCCCGCATTTGCATGTTCCTTCGCCCGTTGGCACTGGCACGGCCTCAGCACTACATACCCTCAGACCTTTTTCTTCCTTCAATCGCTCCTTCTTTTTCTAGTGCGACATTCAATCTGCTCTTTTCCCTTTTCACACCTTATTCTTCTCCTCCAATTTTGTTTCTTTCACTCATTATTCCCACATTCGTTCAGTCGCTTGTCTGATACTGTCTGTTACAGACAATCGATTGCCTTACACTCTTTTGCCTTTCGATCATTTGCCTTTTTGATCCCTGTTGATCTTAAAGGGCTGTTTTTGATTCTCCATCGGCAAACATCTGCTGTTTTGACACAGATTGCCTTCATTCTTTTGGCAATTCGACAGCAGCACTTTGCGTCGTCAATTCCTTGACATCTTCGTCGTCATCCGCTCGCTAGCTACTGCCGTGCATCAGAGGGTATGCCACCGTCATCGTGACCGCAGCAATACCGAGGCTGTCAGCTACTTTCTGAGCTTTTCTTGAGCAGTTTTCACAATTGCTCAGTGAGATTGAGGAGCTTGATCCAAACGATTCTCTTCCTTGGACATACGTTCCATCAGATTGTGGTATCTTCCAGTTCGAATTCTCCAGCAATCAAGCAAGCCATCAAACTTATTGGCGTGAGAGCTACGATTAAATTCAAGTCATCAGAACGGTAAGTTGTCTTGGACCAGTTCGCTCTCTAGCATAAGCATCGAGAAAAAGGCATTGCGAAATCATCATCATTATCATATTCTAATCTCTAAACTCCTCTCCGATTTACTTGATTCTACAGATGATGTATTCACAGCTTCTCGCACTCCTGGCTGCAGGTCTTCTTCAGACCCCTGTCCATGCGACTTCGTCGTCTCAGACAAGCTCAATACCTGCTACGATCATTACTGCTGCCAGCAATCATACAACAACCACGGTCCCACAGCTCAGCAGTCAATTGAGTTCAACAGCTTTAATTCTTACCTCTTCGCCTAAGAACACGAATACATCTTTAGTGCAGACTGTTCCTGAATCAAGGACACCGTCACCAGTCACTTCTGCAATTTATACTCCTATCGTGACATCTTCTGTTCCTTCGTCGACGCCGCAACCATCTCCATCTAATGATGATGACGACGACGACAACGATAATGATGGCGGTTTACTAGGCGGTCTCTTGCCCGGTCTCTTGCCCGGGCACTCACATCACACAGCCTCGCCATCAGCAGCAACAAGCGCACCTATCTCTCCAACACCAACAATTGAGACGGCCACGAGTCCTAGAAAATCGAAACCTGCTCGTACATCCCCCGTTCCGTCGGTCTCAGTCCCTGAAACAACACCTGTCTCCGCAGAAGTCTCTTCTGCCACGTCATCGAAGGATGATAGTACGCCGACCCCAACTCCCACGGATAGCGACGACGGATTGTTAGGGGGCCTTGTCGGTGGAGTTGTGGGTGGTGTGAGCGATATCTTATGGGGAGAATCACAAACACCATCTCCGAAGGAAACGTCAAACTCTGTTAGTTTAACTCCAACACCAGATGCGGAAGACGCCACGACAGCATTTCCACCTTCAACTGCCCCGGAAGCCAAAGTGACTAGCACTGAAAGTTCGGAGGATAATGGTGGTATTGGTGTGAATGTGCCAGGACTTGGAATCAATATTGGTGGGCATGAGTCATCACAAAATACGCCATCTACCACTGGCACTGGTATCGCTTCACCAGTAGCTACCCATACCGAGGCTAATAATGGGGGCCCAATTGGTGGCCTTTTGCATGGCGTTGGAGTTTCTCTTGGGCCACACGGCACGGGTGCATCAACAACGCCGGCGCAAGTCCCTCAGAATGCTACGCACTCAGAAAGCCCTTCATCTAATGGCAGCGGCGGTATTGGAGTCAACTTGCCTGGCATTGGAGTCACGCTAGGTGGAAACGCTCCAGCGATTTCAACCGAGACGGCAGCCCCTCAGCGCAATGGTACTGGTGCGACGCAGCCAACTACCTCAAGTTCGGACGGTGGCCTTTTGGGTGGTATCTTGCCTGGCCTCGGCGCCACTGCTGGCAGCGATCCGTCTCCCACCCCATCTCCAGTTGGAAATTTCACCAACTCGTCGCCAGCGGCTTCGCCCGTTGAATCGAGTTCTGGGTCTCATGGCCTATTAGGCGGCATTATCGGTGGAATACTGCCATCAAAATCGAGCCATGGCATTCTTCCAAACGCAACGGCAATCCTAAATCCAGCACAGACATCGTCCCCTACTCTACTCAACAATTCTATCCCGATCTTGGATAGTATTCTACCTCCCAAGCCTACGAGCCTCTTGGGCCATGTTGTGCCAAACATCACCAATCCAATCGTCGAATTGAACACAAGTCTGCCGCTTCCTTCAATTACGGCCGGTGTTTCTTCAAACAGTTCCTCGATACTACCGGATTTGAATATCACACAGCCTTTGCCCACGCCTGCCCTCAATGTCTCCACTATAACACCTGCACTGACGTTTGCGCCTACGCCGACCAATATCTTGAATGGGACTGTTCCCATCGTGTCGCCGTCTGCTTCAACTGGACTAGCCAATGCTTCTGGAGCTTCAACTAAGCCTATAGCATGGACAACTAGTCATTCCACTCCTGTGCCTACCGGAGGCGCAAACTTGACTTCAGTCTTGCCATCTACAGGCGTGCCTACGTCCAGTTATGCTGCTACTATTCCG
>AZGZ01000005.1:597260-613708 GCA_001636715.1 Ascosphaera apis ARSEF 7405 | reverse complement strand
ACTGGTATCTTGAACTCCACGACAACTACGACACCCGTCTCTTCTTTGAACGCAACCCTCTTGACGCAGACTCCAACTCCAACGACGCCACGTACCACTTCGCAGATCTCTCAGGCGGCGTCCACGATCACTCCTACGACACAACCCACGCCTCAGACGACAATTCAGACAACAAGTCGCGGCCCCTACACTGACAATGCTATCACTGAGATATCAGTAGCTACCAGCATCCTGATCGCGCCTACCATAACACAACAGCCGTCTACTGTTTCAACTCAGACTACCACACAGACACACAGTGCCCACCCTGTGGTGCCTGACCAGATCTTGCCAGCTGAAGAAGCGCCTGCTGTCCACGATTCCGTGTTGATTCAGCTTGGTTTCCTGCCAAAATACTTGCCTTACTTCTGGATTGCGCGAAACCAGGATTCCATTAATCAGATAGTGAAGTACGTGCCCCTTAACCTCGCGGAGGCGCTTGGTGTACCTCAAACAGAAACGCCGTTGAGGTCAATAGATCAGTGGGCGGAGGAGGACACGGCACTTGCTAGATGTTATATTCCTTCGGACCAGGTTAACAACCTGAGATCGCAATTGCAAACTCCTGTATCCGCATTGTACAACGGCAAGGAGCCCAGTGCGCGCGCATTGTTCCAGTACATTGATCCCAAGATCCCGCTGATTCCTGGCGAGGGTGGCACACCATCCGCCGATGATGATGAAGACTATCAGTCACGTCCAGCAAACACCAACAACGGCAACAACAACGATAATAACGACGAGAATGCGGAGGACAGCACGACAGGACCTGCGGGCACTGGCCAAAGCAATAACGTGCATCCCAAATCTGTCGGTATCGGCCTTGGTGTGGTTGGTGGTGCAGCCGTATATGGTGCTGCAATGTTCTGGCTCGCTCGCCGACATAGACAAAGGAATAGTGATGCTGCTGCCGCCGCCGCTGCTGCGGCCGCTGGGCAAGAAGGCTCAGAAGGCGCCGATGGAGCAGGTGTTGCTGCAGGTGCTGCTACTCCTACGTCTCCCTCTCATAACAGGGTATCGTCGATCACGGGAAGGCCCTATACCGATGAGCCACCTGAGATGACTATGTTATCTGAAGGGGGTGTATACTCCTACTACGGGCCTCCACCGACTTTGAACCAGTCAGCCTCCAGCCGGTCTAGCACGCGTGCGGCACCGGCACCGGCTCAGATCAGCGCTCCGGTGATGTCTGAGAACTCTCTCGGATGGAATTAAAGCCTTTGCCCGATATAAGTGCAAGGGAGACGCCTGAATTGGGGATGCTTTTTGTTTGTATTGCCTTGATACCTGTTTCTTTTCCTTTTCTTCTCTTCATCTGTCTTACCTTTAATCGATCGTCTTTGCCTGGTTAATGTTAAAATATCCTCCTTACCACTTTGTCTCCTTTTTTTTCTTTTTCTTTTCTTTTTCTTCAACATTTCTGGAAACTCGTGTTTCTTCTACTTTTTTCTTCTCCCAAACAGATACCCCCTTTATCACTCCGCGATACTCACATTCTACTCGAACATACTTAACAACTTCTATATATGATTTTTCTGACCTTTTCCCTTCCTGGTCGAGCTCTTCTAGCGAATATGTCGCGCCATCAAACATCACGTTCACAATAGTTTTGGGAATTGTTCCGTGTCGTGGACAGACTTCAATAGACAGCTCTTGGTTCTTACACAATTTTGATAGCTTTTTGCTTCTCATGCTTGAAAACCGCAGGTCTTTCATTCAAATTGTAATGCGTCCGTTTATTCCTCACTTGGATATAGGTTTTTGGTTGACATAGTGCTTCGCAGCAGACAATGAATATCTTATGGACCCGCGTTACGGAGGCCCTACAGTATCTCCTGATCGACATTCTTCAATGAAGAGAGCTACAACAAGCAATCGCTTTGAAAGATGCTCAACATTCAATCAGTGTTGTCAATTGTTTCGTAACAACGTAACTTGTTCGGCATACATATAGACGTAAAAGTTCGTTATATAGTGTATCTTTCGCGTTCCTTGATTTAAGCCTGCTTGCCGTTGATGCCAATGAGCTGGACCTCACTGTTCATGGTGTTAGCGAACGTTTCTTGATTATGAGCGATCCTGGGATGTGTAGACGGTTGGTACTTACAAGACGAGAGTAGCATTGGGAGGGATCAAGCCAGGGAAGCCACTAGACAACCAGTAAATTAGTCCCACGTAATTAAATTGGAGTATTCACCTTCTCGGAGTCAGTCATGGTGCCCCGCCGCGGGGCAAGGGCAACAATGATGTGTGCAACCGCACACAGCAGGCACCACACCCGTTGTGAAACTTTGGGGGCTTCAAATCTTATATTTAGGACATCATGGAGCTTTGCTTACCGAGCACCATAGGCATAATCACTATGAAATTATCGTTAGCAAAGTTGTACACGTTGCAGCAGGCGGAGAATATAAACAGAACAGCGTCCTTACCCAGTGATAGTGAGAATGGCCTTCTCGCCGAGAGTCATATCAACAACGGCCTCATCCCAACCTAAATATTGTTCAGTATCAATGAAACAATTCATGGAAATCATTTTAAAGTGATAACGTAATGTTTGGGGGTTCAACATACCCCTGATGAGTCTGCCAACACCGATGGCAGTGCTGAAGGGACCTCTACCGGTAGTAGAGTCGAACCTGTGAAGAAGAAAAAGCAAGCAATTTAGCAGCTGCACCTCAGAGCTAAACCAACGTCATTTCATATCAAGAAACACCTACTGCTTGCCCATGAAATGGTTGGCCTCGCCGGCGTTCTGGTCGTACAAGCAGCCAGTGTAGAGCATAGAGATCTGGTCACCGGCCTTGGGCTTGTCGGTACCGTTGCCGGGGGAGAGGATCTTCTTAGTGACACCCATTTTTGATGATCGAGTTGAGTATAAATATAGGGGATAAATGGTATTGTTAGTTTAATGATGATTTGATGAAGAGCAAAGTTGTAGACTGTTTAAAGAGCGAAGGTCGAGGTATATAAAAATTGCGGCGAAGGCGGAGGTGGAGATGGCGGAGACGAGATATATATAAGGGAGAGTCGGCTATGACGAAATAGTACTAGGCGGGCGCAGGGGATAGAAGAACATCACCGTCATCGTCATCATCATCAAGACGACAAGACGACAAGAATAAGACGATCATTGCGTCTCACGGTCAGGATAATCCCAGTCATACCAGTTACTGTTCGCCCATGTCTGTTCCAGTCGCAACTTGGCTTCCTAGGCTCTCTCGCGGGGCCGCAAATGCTTGCCGTGCATCGCCCACAGCGGCTTTCAATAGCTCTTTACGGTCATCTTCAACTTGTGCAAGACGTTCATATGTGTCAATTTCTCTCTGCAGATCTCTGAGGCCACTAGCTTCAGGCCAGAGAAAAGGATGTCAGAGCCTGTGGGAAAGACAGATCTCATCTAGCTCAAGTCTACGAGAACAAGCCGTTCCAGAAACAGAGGAGCCCCCTTCTTTCGTCCAACATGATTTCAAGAGCGTATGTTTTCTTTTCATCCATCGACAATATCATTGAACTATCCACTAAACCACGAAATTACAGGTCAATGCATCTCTTGGTGATGACTCGATCCTTGTCGATGTTAGGGAACCTACAGAGTTGAAGTCCACAGGCATCATACCCGGTGCCGTGAACATTCCCATCAAATCGAGCCCCGATGCATTCTTCTTGCCTCCTGATGAGTTCGAGGATCGCTTTGGGTACGAGAAGCCTGGCTTCAATGAAGGCGACGAGAAGAAAAATCTCATCTTTTATTGTCACGCCGGTATTCGTGCGCGTTCGGCAGCAGAGATCGCCAGACAGGCCGGCTTTCAGGGTAAGATCGGTGTCTACGGAGGCAGCTGGCAAGACTGGGAGGCCAACAAGGGTAAGGTCGAGAAGTGGGAAGGTAGCAATTAGAGGATGATGATAAGAAAAAGCAATCTTTTTTGGATAGAGCGAAGATCGAAGATCGAAAACATTTCACATGAAACTAGCTTAGAAAGATACAGTCAATCGGAAAGCTACATCTGAGAAAAAAAAGAGAAACATGGCATAATACAATCTTTACACAAAATGAAGTGAAGAAAAATAAACTAGAAGAGGATATCAACAAGACACACCAATTAGAGGAACCGCCGCACCGCTTCAGGGGATATCGAACAAAACCTTGAGCTTCTTGATGAGAAGCCACTCATCCATCGTAACATCAGATCTATAATGCTCCTTCAATGTGTCAATACTCTCACGGGAGATGAGCGAGTATAGCGTATCCTTCTCTTCAAGCTGACGACCGTACAATGGCTGGTTGGAACCTTCAATCTTGACGGCAACGGCTGGCTGGCCCTTCTTGCAGACGTTGATCTGCTTGTGCTCACGCTCGATAGAGGAGACTCTACCAAGCTTGATGATTTCCTTCTTGCCTGTTACGGTATTGGTCTTAACGGCACAGATAGGTGTCAAGAGACGGAGAGAACCCTCAATGACATCCACACCAACGACGATGGGATCCTTCTTGTTGAAGACAGCGATGGGACTGAGAACGCAGGGGAAGACGGCGGACATCTTCTTCTCCTCCTTCTTCTCCTCCTTAAGCTGCTCCATATGCTTGGTGAAGTCATCGAAGAGATGGTAGATAATATCAGCAGTGAAAATCTTGATACCAGCCTCATCAGCGTACGCCTGGGCTTCCTTGTCAACCTTGACATCGAAGCAAAGCATGACAGCGTATTGCTTGGCCTTCTCTAACATGGTACCGGCGCGCATGACATCACGCTTGTAGACAGGACCGATAGAGATGTTAGCCACAGGAATCTTCGAAACACGCAAGAACTCGAGCAACGCCTCAAGAGAACCAAGAGTAGATGCTTGCACGGTGACACCACGGTTGTCCGTGGAGACCTTGCTGAGCAAGTTCTCGAGATCAGACATGACCTCGTCACAGAGATCCTCCTCGTCGTCATCGGGACCGCAAACAAGAAGACGTGAACCGGCGATGGCATGCTCGAGATCGTTAGCAGCGATCTTGACACCAAGGGAAGCCTTGACTTCCTTGTTGTGGACGTATTGAGACTTGAGACGAAGCTCCTTGAGCGGTGCAGGCGTGAGCAGTGCTCGGATGTTCGTAGCGATTGGACCGTTGACACCACACAATATAATTCGATCACCTTCCCTGAGAATACCGTTGGAGAGAACAACGTCGATAGTAGTACCAAGACCCTCGATAACCTTGACTTCAAGAACAGTACACTCGACCTCAGACAAGTACATGAGCTTGTTGGTCATACGCTCCTGGGTAAGCTGAGTGAGCAACTTCAACATGTCGGGAACACCCTCACCAGTGTGGGCGGATGTGGGGACAAGGGAGACGTAGCGGGCCATGTTCTTGTTCTTCCAGTACAACTCGGAGTTGAAACCTTGCTCGGCAAAGGCAAGCTTAGTCTTCTCAACACGGTCTTTGAACTCGTTCTGGACGGACTTGTTCTGGAAGGCCAAACTGTCCTGGATACCGTTGTTGTCGATCTTCTTCCAGCCATAGAGACGATCGATCTTGTTGAGTGCGACGATGAAGGGAGTCTTGCGATCTCTGAGCATCCTCATAGACTCCAGAGTCTGGGGCTCGAGACCGTGCATGATATCGACGACGAGAATAGCGATGTTACAGAGAGAAGAACCTCTAGAACGCAAGTTGGAGAAAGACTCGTGACCAGGGGTATCAATAACCAAAAGACCAGGGACCTTGAACTCAAAGGAGTTATCCTTGTTGACGACGGCAATCTTCTGCTTGAGGGCATCGACGGGGAAGTAAGTGGCACCGATCTGCTGAGTGATACCACCAGCTTCACCCTCCTGAACGTTCGTTTGTCTGACCTTATCGAGAAGCTTGGTCTTACCAGTATCGACGTGACCCATGATACAGCAGATGGGAGAACGGAGGTTGTCCTTAGACCTAGCAGCAAGGGCAGCCTCGTGCTTCTCCTCTCTGCGCTTAGCAGCTTCTGCTTTCCTTTGGGCATTGGCCTTCTGAACGGCAGACTGGTCCTCATCCTCAGAATCCGAGTCCTCGTCAGAGGAGGATTCTTCGGAGGAAGACTCCTCAGCAGGCTTAGCTGCCTCCTTCTTAGGTTCTTCCTTCTTGGACTCCTGCTTCTTAGTCTCCTCCTTCTCTGCCTCAGCCTTCTTTGCTGTCTTTGCGGACTCGTCCTCAGAATCGTCATCCCAGTTGTCCTTGACATCTTCGTCTGACTCCGCATCCCAGCTATCTGGAATATCGTCATCTTCGGCAGCCTTAGCAGCAGCAGCAGTCTTCTCCTCTTCCTCCTTCTTCTTGCGCTCCTCCTCCTCCTGCTTTCTCTTCTCCTCGAGAGCAAGACGATCAGCTTCAGCCTTCTTGGCAGCAGCCTCTAGATCCACCTCCTCCTTCTTAGGGTTCTTTCGCTTCTTCTTGTCGAAGGCCGGGCCCTTCTTCTTCTCTGTGGCGTCGCCAGACAAACCAGCGACAGTAGCCTGACCACTAGCAAGGAGCATCTGAATATGCTGCTGCTGACGTTCCTTGGCTTCCTTTTGAGCCTTGGTGAGGTACTTGCCTTCCCTCTTCAATTGCTCCTTCTTTTCCCGCTCTCTCTCCTTCTTTCTTTGGCGGGCCTCCTCCTTCTTGCGCTCCTCTTCTGCGAGCTTGGCAGCTGCTTCAGCATCGAGACGCTTCTGCTCTTCCTTGAGGCGCTCCTCTTCTTCTCTCTGTTGTCTGAGCAATTCCTGTTGTCTTTGGATAGCAGCGAGATGTGGGGGGAGCTTCTTCTTCTTCCCACCAGCAGCAGCAGCAGCAGGCTCGGGGACCGGAGATGGAGACGCAGAGGCAGCGGGTGAAGGCTGAGCCTCGGGCTCTGGCTGTTTCTTTGCTGTCTCCGTCTTAGCAGGGGCAGCACCGCCCTTCTTCTTAGCGGCCTGGGTAGAATTGTTAGCCACCAATTCAAGAGGTAGAAGCCGATGAAGTGCAATGGTAAGGACCAAGATCCAGAGCACAATGTGATACGTACCTGTTCCCTCTTTCTCTGCTTCTCTCTCTCCTTCTTCTCGCGCTCCTTCTCCTTCTTAGATTTCATCTTAGGAGCCTCTTCAGCGGCCTTCTTCTGCTCCTCAGCAGCCTTGGCCTTAGCAGCAGCGGCAATCTCCTTTGTCTTCTCAGCAGAGCCAGCAAAGACATCATCCTCGTCGAATGTTCCCTCCTCAGGCTCCTTGTTCTGAGGTGATTCGGGGGCAGCAGCAGCAGCGGCGTCCTCGCCCTCAACGAAGTCGTTCTGTTGCTGCTTGCCACCCTTCTTCTTCTTGCCCTTGTTCTTCTTCAAGGCAGCAAGAAGACCACCGCCCATGTCGTCATCTTGGGCGTTCTCATCAGCTGGCTGCTGCTGTTCCTCAGCGGGAGACTCGGCAGCGGGGATGGACTCGCCCAACTCGGCTTCCCAGTCGTCATCCTGGCGCTTCTTGTTTCCCTTCTTCTTAGGCGGCATGATGAATGATTGTGATTAGAAGACTTGTTGTATTGGAAACAAAAGCCCTGGCTGGTCAACTTTTAACAGTGATCTCAGTGACTTTATAAAACGTCTGGCCGTGGAAACCAGTGACCTGTCGTGAGAAATTTTCGAAGAAACCACCGCAACTCAAAATAAATGTGGGGTGTGTCCAGCACTTTTAGATAAAAAAAAAAAAAAAAAAAAAGAAATAAGGCACCGACGTAGATCTGATATTCGAGAGAACGACGCTACACAGCACAGCACAGCACAGCTCTCTTCTTTCTATCCTTCTTGTATGATATCCAGATATCCAGATCTCTTATATATGGATGGTAGGTTGTTGCACCTCCTTGATGTCCTTGATGGCTTAATGTGGTGCGATACGGTGCGGTGCGGTGGTGATAAAAGCGAGCTCCTCAGATGGCGCAAAAAAAGCTGTTTCGTGGCGGAGAATACGGGTGCGTGTCCGGATATTGTCAGTGGGTGCGTGGTGTTATGAAGAAGGGAGAGAAAAACAACGCTAGTACAGATACAGTATAATCATGCTTGGCATTATCAAAACCTCCTTCTCTTCTCATAGTCAAATGAATATAAGGGTTAAGGGGGTTGCAATACAACATAGGGGTGAGCTTGCAAGTGTATGGATTGCGATCTCATAAGTTGGGTTTATTATGCAGTTGATGAATACTTTATATCTATGTAGTCTCTTGTAAGTTCTTTCGTACAGTGTAGCCTCCATCATCGAACCTGCACAAGGTCTCTCACCCAGACCATCACAGTCCTGTATAAATCAGTGTCTTTGGGGTCAGGGAACAATGGCCCTGCGAGCTCTTCGAATCTCCTTGCCAACCGGTGCACATCACTGTCGTCGCTCATAATACTATCGCCATCTCTGGTGGAAGCTGGCGACCCGACCTTATTTCGGAGATAGTCTGTTCCCTTATCCACAAGTTTCGACAGCGTGTCCCCGTCAACGTGCAAGTTCTCCTTCTTGCCAATGCTATCTGATAACAAATCGGTTTGCCTGCTTCCTCTCGGTGACGTCGCTGTATCTGTCGTGTAGAGATTCTGCAGAAACTTCAGCAGACGCCATTGACGTTCATCTAGTGCTGCAAACCTGAAGACAGTGCCGTCGAGCGCAACACCACATGCTTGGGTTTTCGAATAGGCCGGTGGTAGATCGCGGAAGTACCTCACTGAGGACGCCAAATTGGCCGCGAAAACGGAATTGACCATTTTATAAACCGGATGATATCGCTCTCTTTTCGCGTATCCGATGACATTACCGCCCCGATGCGACGACAAAATTATAGGCAGATTTCCAAACAGGATATGATCCAGTCCGGCCTTATCACATCCAGCTTGTGCGAGTAGCCTAAGCTGCCCGCTCCCTTGACCATGCTCAGCCAGAACTAGAAGCGAACTTCGCGATGTCATGATATATATGAGCCCGTTTTCCTCTGAGACCGACACCGCTTCTGATTCCAGCGCAAATTCTGGGCCCGGTAAGAAATGGCGAGTCTGCTGGTCGAGGACAACAAGTCTCACGACTTTACCATATGATACCAGCAGCCCCGAATCTCCGTACGGATGACAGCATCGTACGGGTTGTTCGAACGCAAGTCGGTGTTTTGCAATGCTCTCGACTTCCTTCGAATGTTTTGGACTGAATCTTGCCCGAAGGAAATGTAAGTATCCACGTAATCGGCCTTCCTTATCAGAGACGAACGGTGTCTGCGTCGCCAGGACGACAAAGGTATATGACATCTCCCCAAACTTGAACGTCCACTCTAACAACGCCGTGACTTTTTCTCCAGCTGCACCTCTCAATTTTGGAACTTCGCTTTCGGCGAACGTATGAGACGTTTCATCACTTTGGACCTCGAAGCAAAACGCTTCGGTCGTATCGGGGTCCAAGAAATCAATTTGCGGGCGTGTCCAGCTAAGAACGTGGCCCGCGTCTAGTTTCCTCTCGCGAACTGAACTCGCTACAACGATTCTGTTCAGACGTGGGGAGTATATCATTTTCTCGGGACTTCCTGGCAGAAAGACCGTCCTTGGCACGATCTTCGAAGTGGCACTCATGTTGCAAACCATGAGATGGTCAGCGGTGCATACAACTAAAGATCCATCTAGCATCGCATTGGGTGCGCCCGCGTAACGTCCGATACTAATCAATGCTGATGCGAACACTGGAGGACACTCAAAGGCAGGCTGGATGATGTTGGTTAGCGAGACGTGTTTTCCTCCCCCCTGAATAAGTGGTGTATAATTTCAACATACGTTATTTTGATCAGTGACCCAAATTGGCTCAACGACAAAAGTGGGCTTGTCCTTTTCTAACATTAGCCACTCCATTCTCCATATCTTCGTGCCACATGTGACGATAGCGAATGTCTGATTCTGTTCAAATCCGCCCAATTGTGCACTTGTCTCGCCGAATTTCCATGGGTCAAGGCCTGTGATGTCTAGTTCATCATTCATTAGCATTGCAAGCACACATCCATTTCGTGATTGTCGTCGGGACATCAGGGGGTCTGGGAACATACTGAGATCTGGTGCAGTGCTCGCCTCAAGCTGGAAAGGAACAATCCATCCACATCGCAAACCACACAGAACGATAATCTGAGAGTCAAAGGTATGTGGTTTAACGACCTTGATGGACTCAACCACGTTCGCATCATCCTCGCCAGGAGGTTTGACAGCGACTTCCATCCAATTGTCCAGGCGATCGCTTGATGTAATCATAAGCCTTCCATCAGTGGTTCCCATGAATAACCATAATCGTTCACATATATATTCAGCCGCGATAGATACGGGCTCCCATTTCAGTGTCAATGGCCCGACGATAGGCTCATTCAACGTCAGGGTATCGCAACCGACATCAACTTCCCGTACCTCCACAACCACTGTGCCAGTAGCGTCATCTCGCATTGCGAATGCTACGGAATCGCCCAGGCAGATTGATGCAGCAATGATTCGTGGTTCAGCATAGTGCAGACCCGGTTTCTCCCCTTCCTTCATTCGAGTCATGCGTATCTCATTCTCTGTAACGTGCATCAAGATGCCACCTGCAGTAACGCCCGCTGTGATAGTCTCCGCCTTGAGATCAAGTCCACTCTCTTCTTCCTCAACTACCCTCGCTTCATCTCCTGTCGCTGAAATATACAGCAAGGTTGATCCCACTAACTCTGTTATCATCATGTATATTCCTTGCGCGGCAACTCCAAGTTCAGGCAAAACGAACACGTTTCGAGGATACATCTCACCACACTCAATCTCGAATCCAATCTTCGCCTCAACACCATGTCGTATCTCGGTCAGAGAGCCTCTGCAATCACCATTGCTCGCGCATGTAAACAATCGATTTCGAGGCTGTGGTTCGTACGAGATGCCAGTGTATCTTATCTCTGGAAGTTTTGATGGAATCATCAAACAATCGCATACAGGACCCCAATTGGGAAGTCTCTGCACGACTTTAATAGATGACCTTGCGGGCGCAATGAACAATGCTCCTTCGCCCATACTGCCTGCAGTAACAAGGATATCTCCATCCTGCTTCTCTTCACCGACATCCAGAATTCCAAACGCAGTGTCGAGAGTCGTGCCTATTGTATCGACGGGGGTGATCGTGAAATCCCCTAATCGATCAATTGATAAGAACAACAGCTGCCCATCATCAGAGCATACATATACGTCGTCATGTCGAGTATTCCATTTCCCCATTCTGTGTGGCCGTGCCCATGCTACCCATCGGGAGTTAGGAGGAACCAACTCATTGGCGATAGGTGGTGACTCTGATAACACGTCTTTATATAGCACAGCCTTCATCGGTGTCGCTAAGATGTACGACGCGGGCAGTGTTACCGGTATCATCATGATAGGGATAGGAGGCGCGGGAGCTGGGTCGTAGTATCCTGTCGGATACGTTGTGAGCTCCCTTGTCGTTCTGGCGATCATCGACAGCCCCTTGTCAAGACGGAATGTGTATATATGATGAGTTAGAACGTGGCCATCTCTGAACACGAGTAGTGCAAGTATGGCTGTATCAGAAAGTCGCCTAGGAGGACAGAGGAATTCCATGGCAAGTATAGTTCCATCAATGCGGAAATATCGTTCCTGTAGATGAGATTAGTGTCTGCGATGCTGATATGCCCGAGCTGAGAGGTGCCTCTCGGGCTTACCTCACTAATCAATTCCATCTTCCCCTTTTCCCTGCTTGATTCAATCTCGTCGTAGGGCTTCAATATCATGATACCAAAGAAGTTCTGCGGAGCAGATATGGCCATACATCGGGATCTGCGAAGCAAGGGGTTAGCCAATCCACTATAGTCTCAATGCAATGACGATGGGTTGATGCCAGAACTAACAATGGATCGACAGCCATGAATTGGCCATATCGTTCCAGCCGAGAAATGTTACTTGGTAAAGCTTTCGACATCGTTGAGAACGTCGACCGAGGCCCATCCCTGTGAGCCCCTTTTATGAACAGTATTTCGCACGAACTCAAAGCCAGCACAAGAACGTTCGACGGCCACCCCTTTGCAAGCATATTGTCCTCATTATCCGACGGCGCCTCTTCCAGTGTCGCATTCGAGGGCGCACCCAGGACTTTGGCAGACATGATTCTTGTGCCATTGAAGTCATATTTCGTGATAACGTCTTCCAAATGACCCGCATTTGCGACGTCAGAAACAAAGGCCTTGATACTGAAGAACGTCTCGCCGACGAATATTGTGTCCCGACAGTGTTCGCGGTCCCATAATGTCGCGGGGATGACATAGCGTATAATGGGTGAAGCAGCGACTGTTCGTGTGAGTACGCCGGTAATCTTTTGTGAAGCGGTGATTGCCTTCTTGTAGGTGGCTGCATCAGTATCTTGATGGGTGCTCTGAGAGCGCTGGCCCTCGATGATATCGTGATACGGGATTCGAGGTTCATGCCAGGTCTCGTGGTTGAATGTCATGATGGGGACAGACATGGTGGGCGATGCAGGTGGGACAGTGAACTATTTATATGGTGGATATATTTCCTGCAACGGGGAAATTCGTATGCCTTGTTTTCAATGAACCAATACCAGCAGCCGATGCGCTCAGAAATATCCTCAAGATTCACCTGCGTTTAAGGGGCCGGACCGGGGGGGTGGTAAATAAGTTGCACATGCGATGTTGCAGAAGGTGCTGTGGATTCGATTCCTTCTATGTATGTAAGGTGAGAGGGAGAGAGAGAGGGGGTAAATCCAGCAACAAGAAGACCAGGCTTCTTGTTGCAAAGGCAGATAATGAAAGCCAATTCAATAGAAGTCCCCCCCTAAGGCCAAACCGTCGCTGATCAGTGAGCGACCACTTGACAATCCTTGAAAGCGTCTCACGAATTGCCGTTCGCGCCTAGTCGTCAATGCGACGCTTTCAATTCGGTTCCTCCCCGTTGGGTTTTCAAGAAGCCGGGATCAGCGATGCTGATGATGACGAGTTTTGGACTAGACTCGAGGTACTTGGTCTCCTTATAGAAAGGAAAAAAGGCAACGATAATCAAACGTATCGCATTAGTGAGCAACAGTGCAATTAGCAGCAATGACCATCACAGGCTGCTAGAAGTTGATATGATGATATTTCCTGGATAATTAGCACCCTCTTCTCTCATCTGTATGATCCGCGCCCACACCAGCACCAGGGCCAATGCACCCGCTCGTCCTGCTGGTATACTGGCTAAAGCTGTCCAATACAGGTTGGTATGGCTTTCTTGAATTCCTCGTCAATTGAAAAGATATTTCCAAGCCATCCTCTTAATTTCTTCTCGTCTTGTCTTGTCTTGCGCCTTGACGTATGCTGCAGCGGTGCGGCCCGTCAACCGTATATATACGTAGTAGAGGTCGTGGAGTGGTCTCGGTGTATAACGAATCCGCGATACAAGAAGCATTATAAATGACAGAGATCCAGTAATTTAGCAGTGTATTATATCGAGGATGTCTTGTACCGAGGATATCAAATTGTCAATCATCTTTTCCCCTCGTCTTCTGTCTCTTTCAGCTTCATAAAGACACTTGATGAATGTTGCAGGAAGACCTAGAATTACTATTATCAAGCATGCTTATTCTCTTTCCAAGGCGGGTTGACAATCTCTTATCGCATTGAGAATCCATCAACATACTACAGTTGTCTCTACCCTGCCCCACCAAGAAATGCTTACAGCCGATCTATGGATACTCCCTGGCTGTTGACTTTCATCCCTTACAACCTTATGCTATCCAGGCCAGTCGCGGGGTGAAAGGTAAAAGAAAAGTGCCGGATATCGCATGATTTGAGAATAAACAAAGATGAGCACGAAGAGAAATGCTGCCTGGAAAACCAAGCTGACCTGATATCGGCATACTTCAAACGGGTAGCAAAATTGACGACGCTGATATGATATGATATGATGCATTCCCCCACGTGGTAAATGAAGGACGCAAGAGAGGGGAGAAAACAGAGGTACATACTGTACATCCAGCCAGCCATTTCTCACCACTAGAACTGCTTCCGTTACGAACAGCAGACGATCACTTCCCGTCGCGGTAAATCTTTTGGAGATTCATCGGCTATCCTGGCATCGTGCAAAGAGCAATATGGACGGCGTTTTGGATTTCGTTGATGGGGATCAGGTTCATATTGAACAGGAGTTGCCCGGCCAAGAGACCATTGATAAGCGTCTTAAGATTGTCAACGCATGTGAGGGCTACGATAAAGAGCTACTTGTATCTCTTGCTACATCCAAAGGTGGTCTTGTTGATGATGATTTGCGGAAAGTCGCATGTTCGTATCACACCTTGCGCTTCCATCTGTTTTACAAGGCAGAGCAATCAGGCTGGTATTGATATTGACTGTACTTGCAGGGCCTATACTACTCGGCTGCGATGGCCATGAGAAAGACGCACACGCCTCAGATTGGCGAGACTATGAGTCTCATAAAGATGAACATCAAGTAGATCTTGATGTCAACCGGTCGTTCATATACTATCCGAAGGGTTGGTCTATACTCTGAATCGCCTTACCCCCCTCCAGCTACAAAATGGAACAGCATGAATAATGACATCTGCCCAGGTCAAACGGATTCTGAACTCTCACAGCGCAAGGATGAACTATCCCGTCTCATACGCACCGTTCTCAGACGTTACCCATCCCTCTGCTACTTCCAAGGGTATCACGACATAGCTCAAGTTCTCCTCCTTGTCCTTGGACCGGAGCTCGCCTTGCCCGCACTTGAACGCGTCTCCCTGTTCAGGATACGAGACTACATGCTTCCATCCATAACCCCCGCACTAAACCACTTGCACATAATCACCGAGATTCTGTACCGACATGACAAGCAGCTATGCCACCGCGTCTCGCATACCCAGCCATACTTCGCCCTAGCGGCAACGCTGACGCTGTATGCGCACGATATCGAGCGGTACAGTGACATCGTGCGATTATTCGACTTCATACTTTCCCACGAGCCAGTTGTCACGATATACCTCTACGCAGCAATAATTGCCTCGCGAAGGAAAGAGATTCTGGAGATTCCCGAATCAGAGCCGGAGATGATTCATTTTACATTGTCGAAATTGCCTAACCCGCTTGATTTGGAGGGGATCATCGAGCAGACGATGATGCTTTACGAGAAGTTCCCGCCGATGAGTTTACCGCATGATTGCTGGAAGAAGGTGCCGAGAAATAGCGTTTTGAAGACTGACCGAGATATTTTTGCGAGTATTAGCTGTGAGGGGGGGATGAAATTGTATGAAGAGCAGATGAGACAGCTTGCTAGAGAGGAGTGGAGGAAGAAGTCTTTAAAGACGATTTGGAAGTACAGACGGCCAGCTGGATCGGTTGCACTGACCGTGATGGTTGGAATACTGTCGTACTGGATGATGAAGAACGATGGAAGCGGGATGCCATACTGGAGGAGAGTATGTGGACTGTTCAATGCAACGTTCTGGGGGAGGGTTGCTGCGTGATATACCTCTTTCCGGAGATGATGATTATGATGATTATGATGATATCTGCTGTATATAGACAATAGTAAAGAACTTCTCAAGAGACATATAAACATCCCTTTCCCCCCTGTATATGATGTTTACTCCCTGATGTAACCCGTAGTATACTGTATAGTGCGTGGCGATTAGCATCATAGCCTTGGTTCCTCTCCTCTCTTCTCCGCCCGCAGCTCAACCACCATATGTACTAGTGCGTTATACGTCTTAAGGTGGAAAAGACAACCTCCAAAAGGCCTGCATACATACATACATCACTAAACACAGCGACAGCAATAATCAAATAGACAAGCAAGATGTCTAATAGAGGATACGACGTCGTCGTCGATGTCGACGCAGAGGTGCGTTTGTCGCAATTGGGTTTTGACGTGAATGATGTGAAGAAGAGCTGAACTGACGAGCTTCCTTTGGACGATATAGGGCGATCTTGGACATACAGATCTTCAAGATGACCTCGAATTCCACCAGTCAAGTATGTTGCCGTTGTCCGTTTCTCTCATTAGATCAGCTTGATTCTAATTCTATGGCCAACAGACTACGACTCCGACCCTCACCTTGCACGGTCAGGTCAAGATTCACAACCTTTCCTAAGCGGACAATCATCGACCCCTCCCCAAGGCACCGCACGTTCAACTAGAGACGCCAACCACCAAAAGCACCGATGGTGGTCTCTAAACTACTACGCCCAATACTTCGACGTCGACACCACTGACGTTACAAAGCGGTGCTTCTACTCCCTTTGGCACCTGCGCTCCAACTTCTTCGACATCCTCGACGGTAACCCGGACCTCTACGGTCCCTTCTGGATCGCCACCACAGTGGTCGTGATTCTGTTTTTAACGGGTACGATATCACAGTACCTCGCTTTCCACGGCAAATCACATTTCGAATATAATTTCCGTCTGCTATCT
>AZGZ01000005.1:580483-590936 GCA_001636715.1 Ascosphaera apis ARSEF 7405 | reverse complement strand
GGATTTCACATACTAGTGTCCTTGGCCTCCTCGATGAAGAGCTTCTTGATCTTGTCACCAACCTCACCCTCAGGCAAGCGGACATCATCCTTGGTGTTACCGGCATCATCCATGAGGGAGAGGAAACCATCATCAGTGACGTCGAGCTGTAAGTAAATAAAATTAGCATGCCGATCTTAAAAAAAAGGGAAAAAGGAAATAAAGATCAGAGGATTCAACTAACAAGCTGGAATTCACGGCGAACGACGTTAGGAACCTCCATGTTGTGAGTAGAGGGAGAAAGATCCTCCAACTTCTTGCCGGTGAAGATATCAAGGGCGACCAAGTGAACCTTGGCGTGACCGTGCTTGCCGGTCTTGGAGGTGGACATCTCGACGATCTTGCAAGGGCGGCCCTTGATGACGACGAAGCCGTTCTTTCTCAAGGCAGAGCACTGCATGGGGAAAGTGGCGGAGGCGCCAGCGTCGGCGCTCTCGAAGGTGTGCTCATGCTGTGGGAGAAGCAATAATGATTAGCTTGAGTTCAAAGTAGGTGGTTTGACTTGCTTTTTTTGCCCTTTCGCATTGTGATAGCGAGAGTCTTGTCCAAGACAGCAAAAGTGAAGGACCTTGATTCATTCATTGAATGGGGGCATATCATATCATATCATACCTGCGCGTCGTTGTTCTCGGCCATTGTGAATAGAGGGAGGGTTGATTAGTGGGATAGAGAGAGAAAGTAGATGAGGAAGAAATTGGAAGAGGTTGAAGGGTAAGAGAAGAAGTAGAATGAGAGATTTGATAGTGGTGATAACTGGATAATATGGAATGGAAGGAAGAAAGAAAAAAAGAAGAAAGAAAAAAAGAGAGAGGAAGAGGAAGAGTGAGCGATGAGCGGGGGGGGGAAAATGCAATTTTCAGTGATTTTTCTGCTGCGTTTTCCCTTCCCAGGTTCAATACAAATACAAATGTACACAAGATTTATGTTGACATAACGCGGGGAGAAATATACCGGATTAGGGAATAAATAAGCATTAGATGTAAACATAAAAATTTACGGAAATGTCCTAATCGGGTAATTAATTCTGGTTTGACAAGAAATTGCGGGAATAAAATATGCATAATGACGAGTGACACTTTCTCTGCTAAATATCATCCCTTCTGGTTGTATGGTCTAGTGGTTAGGACATGACGTTGTGGTTTTATATTTCATTCCCAGCTCCGTCATAACCCGCGTTCGATTCGCGGTACAACCATTTAATATGTTTTTTTTTCTTTTTTTTACTTCCCTTTCTGACACAGGGGGAAGGAAACAGGGGAAAGAAGAATGAACTGTCTTGGTTAAAGTCTCCTTCAGTAGTATGCTTATAGGTACTGATTCTCCTTCCCCTACTATATCTATCTATCTTATCTGTCATAATTGTCTACCCCCCCCCTCCCTACTCAACATCCACCATCTCTAACCCCCGCAACACCTCCTCCCCCACCCCTCCCTTCTTCACAACCATCTTCACTATCCTCGAAATTACCCCCCTCTTCACCCCTCCCGTCCTAGGCTTCCACACCCCATCCACAACAGCCTTCGACTCCTCACTCTTCATCACCGTCACCCCAGCCCCGGTTCCCAACGCTAACGTTCCCTTTTCCTCTCCTCCCTGACTAACATTAGGGAACGCAGGATTCTCTGAATTCAGCACTCCATGATTCGTCATCCGTGCAGGCGGATCGATTGTTCTGATTGAGATGAGTTTAAGCGGTGCTCGTTCTTGTTCTTGTCCTTGTCCTGTTGTTGGAAGTGATGTATCAGACACAACCGAAATGGCGAAGACTGCGTCCGCTACTGATATCTCATCCTGCGTTGGGTCGAAAATGACGTTCTCACCCACGCTGACCACGAGTAATGTCACAGGTGGTCTGAACGGTATGCTCTGTTTTGATCGTAACTTTGATGTCGTAGTTGTACTCGCTGGTCGAGGGTACAGCCACTCTGCTGCTGCCCAATCATCGTCGAACATGGGATCTTCTTCGTCCTTTGAAATTAGACGTGGAAGTTTCGTAGAGAGGAGTGCGAGGTGCGTTGTTAATGAGAGTAAAGGGAGGGGGTATGAGAGAGGTGGTGATAGTAGAAGGATCTGTAGGACACTGTTAGCTAAAAAAAACGCTCGGAATACTGCAATGTCCCTCCCCAAAATAAAGTACTTATCACTTACATCAATGTATAACCTCCAATGCCATCCACCATTAATAACCAACCTCTCCCTCAACGACCTCGGCGTATCAACACTCGCCGCCTCAGCAGAACCAGCACCAGAGCCACCCACCCCCGCCGTCCCATTCTCAGCACTAACAATAGTCTCCCTCATCATCTCAGCCAAATACACAGGCAACGAATCATCATCCCTCACACCAGGAATCTCAATCGACATCTCAACCCACGAACTCTCACCACACCGTCTCCTCTTCTTCCTCCTCTCCTGTCCTGCTCCCGCAACATCAACATCACTTTCATCCTGATCCTGACTGTCTTCTTCCTCTGCACCCCAATCAACAACACCTTCTTTAACAGTCCTCTCAACTTCCGCTTTCACACCCACGATAGCCTGCGTCCCGTCCGCGAAACCTATCCTCGCGCTACCGTTTGCGCCCGGTAAGATGCCCGTTTCTGCGCTGAGGGAACGGAATTGGGTTGCGCTGCGGCCGTCGGAGCGGATGGGGTTGTGTGGGTAGGATGCGAGGGAGGTGTATAGGTATGCGAGTTCGGCGGGGGAGAGTAAAGGGATGGAGTGTGGTGGCATGGTGTGTGAGTTATAACTGGGATTGATAAGGATTGAATAGGGATGTGGGTGAGTTTTGTTGTGAATAGGTTTTGGGTTGGTTGTTGTTTTTTTCTTGCAGAGTCACAGATTCGTAGGTTGAGGATGATATAACGGTCCCTATTTTCTATATATCTCTCTCTTCACCCTTATCTTTCGCTATAAGTCCCTGTCTCCCTGTATTTGTCCCTCTTCTCCTTCTCCTCTTTGCTTCAAATGTCAATTCCTTGCTTCCTTGCTTGCTTGCCGTCAAGATAATGAGGTGCGCAGCTTCAATAAAAAAAAAAAAGTATAGCGGGGCCGGAACATCTATTCCGCCGGGTAACAAAACATTGAACATCATCAGTGGAAAGAGGGCGAGAGAGAGAGAGAGATGCAAGAACGTCGACCTAAGGTATTACTTCTACACTTCCATCAAAATATATGAAATGGATGAAAAATGGAAGCAGACCTTTTTAAGTGCAAAGATGCTAGAAGAAAGAAGAAAAAGAAAAGAAAAAAAGAAAATCTTTTCAAGGTCGTACCGGGACTCGAACCCAGGTTACCGGAATATTTCAATTTCAAACTGAAGATCAAAATCCGGTGTGCTAACCACTACACTATACAACCGTTTACATTTAAGGTGTGAGTGGAGGGGGAGTATAAGGGATGAAACAATCATCAACAGAGAAGACGAGAATGTAGAAGGAGTGATGGTGGAGGATGAAGACAAGACAAGACAGACTTGACACTGACACTGACACTGACTGTTGCGATGAATTGTCAGAATTGCCTTGTCACCTGTACTCTGTAGTTTTACAGCCGCGGCATATCTATCTCCCAAGAGGAAAAGACACCGGGACAAGAAGACAAGAAAGCCATCCCCCCATTGGCAACGATCCACGATGACGTCGGTGGTGTTCAAGTTACAAGTCGCCTGATCTAAGTAACTTGAACAGTTCCTTTCAATCAAAAAAGCCTGCGGGGTGCAGTGGACGGATCAATCGAGTCCCTGAGTGGGAGATTTTTATATGTACTGCTGGATGTAGCGGTGGTCCATAGTGGTGACTGTAAACGGATAACTACTTGACCCTGGCCCGTTCGCCGCGGAGGAAGAAAAAAATAAAATAAAATAAAAAAAATTAATTAATTAATTATATCGCAAGTTAAAGCTCTATCAATCAACGACTGGAAGAAGGACAAAATAGACAGACAGAATCAACCCCATCAATCATCAATTATCAATCACAACTATCAATTAAACCCATCCGCCAGAACAAAATGATTCCCCGATCCCTCCTCCGCCAGACACAGGCTGCCGCCGTCTCTTCAAGAGCAACCACCGCTGCCATCCGCTCCGCCGCCCCGCGCTTCTCTCCATTCCAGCTCCAGGCTTTGAAGAGAGGAGGCCAGTCCCAGCTCTTCAGACCAGTCACTGTCTCGCAGTCCGTCGCCGGCAGAAGATGGGCTTCGACAGAGAGCAAGGAGGCCGAGAAGAAGAAGCAGGAGGAGGAGACACAGAAGAAGGAAGAAGAAACGAAGAAGGAAGAGAGCAAGGAAGAGAAATTGCAGAAGGAGATTGAGGAGAAGAATAAAGAGATTATTGCTCTGAAGGTGAGGAATTAACACTATTCTTATGATCAATTGTTTTGATGTTGAAGTCGTATAATTGATTTGACTGACTGGCTGAACCTTCCCGCCTACAGGATAAATACCTCCGCTCAGTCGCTGACTTCCAAAACCTCCAAACCCGCGCTGAGCGCGACATCGCTGCCTCGAAACAATTCGGCATCCAGAAATTCGCAGCAGACCTCTTGGATTCCATAGATAACCTCGACCGTGCCCTCAATGCCGTCCCCGCCGATAAGCTCGTCGCCACGGAAGACGGCGCCAACAAGGAATTGATCGAGTTGCACTCCGGTCTCAAGATGACCGAGAGAATTCTCTTTGCTACCTTGAAGAAGCACGGTTTGGAGAGATATGATCCCATGGAGCCAGTTGAGGGTGCAGAGGGTAAGGCTCAGAAGTTCGATCCGGGATTGCATGAGGCTACTTTCATGACTCCCATGCCTGGGAAGGAGGATGGGGATGTTATGTATACCCAGAGCAAGGGTTTCACTTTGAATGGGCGTGTCTTGAGGGTGAGTTGATGACTACTCCATAAGTTGAGACAATTGATATGCTAATATATCTATCTACAGGCTGCTAAGGTCGGTGTCGTCAAGAACCCCCAGTAAAGGGAGAAAATCTGTCCACGATCTCTCCTATAACCACCTAATCCCTCAACATGCTGTACAGTATTCTTCCTTCTGACCTCCCCTGTATCATATCTATGACCCCCTCTTTTATGTATCCCTGCTCCCCCCTTCTCTCCCCTCCAATGCTTGCTCATATCCCTTCGGGTTTTGTCTTTTGTACCACCATTTACTGTACTCTTTTGGTTTGTTTGGAATCATCTCTCCGTTCGGCGTTTTCCTATACTCAACTCATGTCGGCTTTGCTTGCTTTCCCCCTTTTTTCTTTTCTTCTTTTTTGTGTGAGATCGTTCGCTTCGGCAGGTCTCGACGAATGATCCAAAACAAAATGACTTCTTTCCAGCTTTTCACGCTTTCTCGTTTTCTTCACATAGAGACATGAAATTTCATATACATACCGTGGTATTGATTGGAGTTATGTGTACTTCTCTTTCGACTTTGATCTATGCTATTATTTACATATCGTACATTTTTCTTGGTTTCTCTTCTTTTTTTCTGTTCATCATGGATAATTGTACAGGTAAATTGGAAAACTACTCACTTCACCTCTCATCTCACCTCAGCGCAGCTGAACACCACACTTCTCAACCAACTTTTGCCTGACACACTCATGCATCTCATTGACTTCTTCGTTCGTCAGTGTCCGCTCCAAATCGCGGTAATTGATTCTATAACAACAGCTCTTCCTTCCCGTCTTAGGATGCGTGAACTGGTCAATCAGCTGGACATCCTCAACTTGCTTACCGCCGATATCGCGAACAATCTCCATGATATCATTCTCATGGAATGACTGTGTCCCAGAAGCATCCTCAGATGGAATCCAGAACGCAACATCCTTATAGCAGACAGGCTGTTTCGAGAAAGGTAGGAACCGAGTGACTTTGCCTGCTTGGAATTGATTCAGGAACCTCTGATCCTCTGACCAGAAAAGACGGATGTCAGGAATATTGAAGAGGAGCATCGCGATGCGTTCAATGCCGATACCTAACGCCCAGCCAATTCTGTCTGGCACACCTGCGTTGATCAGGATCTCTTGCTTGACGATTCCACAGCCTAGAACTTCGAGCCAGTCGCCCTGGTAGAAGACCTCTAATTCCCACGATGGGGAAGTAAAAGGGAAATAAGCCTCCACCCACCTAACCTTCAACGGCTCCTCGTCCTTCGTCGACGACGGATCAGCAGCTACGCGAGCGGTTTTGGCGGCAGTGAATATCTCAATGACCATATTCTCAAGAGACTTCTTCAAATGAGCAGCCATAGCCTCAACTTCCTCCGCGGTATGATATTCCCCTTGCAACGGATTCCTCGTCTCGTGAATCGTCGGATTGGGATCTTCAACGTAGACTTCATGGCCTGGAATTCTACCCACGTCCTTCCATATCTCTGCCGTCGTCACATTACTCGCCCCTAACCGCTTCCATAGCCTTGCGGCTTCCATCTGGTGAAAGACGGGGTAGTGGCTGCGATCAATTGCGTCCCGGCGGTATACGTCCGCCACGACGGTATATCCCTTTTCTTCGGGTTTACTGACTTCGTTCTCGGCCATGCGCTTGAAATAATTCATCTGATGCGCCGATGTATGCGTGCGCAGCACATGGCCCTTGTTCAGATAGTAAGTATCCGTTTTTGCCCTTCCAGGGTGATCAGCAGGAAAACCTAGATCATCGAAATTATCCTTTACGGACACAATTGGTTCAGGCTCGATGTAGTTCCCGTATTCTGGCGAAGGGAATTGCGATTCGATTAAAGCGCGGGTTATCGCGAGTGGATGGTTAGGTTGCAGGTAAAGCTGCCGTCCGATGTGTGTGAAGATGTTATTTGGTACGTTCGTGAAGGAGTCTGAGGTGTATGTCCCCGCTGAAGACGTTATTGTCTCTTGAGCACGTTTCGCGAAGGGAACGTAGTTGGAGGTGGTCTTCTTGTTTTCAGCTATTGAGGGAGAGCAAGAGGTAGCTGCAGGTGCTGCAGATGCAGATGAATTCCATCTTCGCGAATTGATGCCATATTGATATGCGCCGCGCAATGACTGCAACGAATAACCTCTAGAGCCCCCAGACGCAACTATTGCAGTCGGGGCCGTTGCGAGACCGGTTCCGTGCGCGCGAGTTGGAATTGAGGCCAATCGCAATGTTGAAGACGATGAGGCTGCCCTCAGAGCTCGTCCAGTAGCTAGAAGACGCATTGTCAAGTATTGCGACTGGAATTGGGTGTCCAATGTCCAATTAATTCAATGGAGAACGGTGATCGACGTTATCCGTCGTTGTGAGGAGGAGGGGATGGATTGATGGATGTGAGTCTCCGCGGAGAATATACTACGGGTCTATGTACTGTACGTAGATAAGGTGTACAGTATGGATAGGGGCATCGACACAGGGGTTTGGAATTGACTGTCTCTGGTTATAAGTGTCATTGATATCATGAGGTGGTCAATTTGAATACGTATATGCTTGTCATTGGTATGGTAATGATCTTGAAGATAGCTGAAATGTACTGTATGTTAAACATAGAGACCAATGCACAGAGAATTAAGGGGGAGAAATGTGTGATTGTACAGTACGGGTACAGCAGTTCATGACGTTGAATTAGGAGATCAGGTCTATATATATGCAAATGATGATGTGATATGTTCCAACTAACTATCCCTTCACCCATCCAGGAACGTGGTAATTGGACGCCTCTTTCGCGCTCACGACACTCCATACACTGGGCCAACCCGTCGCCAGGGCACCCCGTATCTTCGCACCAGGTATAGCGAAACGACTGTTCTTATGTGTAAGGTACCCTCGAAGGAGGTCTTGTGTGAGGAGTGAGGAGATGATGGATTCCATCTCCGTAGTATGAGGCGCAAAATCAGGATCGTCCTCGTTCTGGTCACTATCCTCATCTGCACGCTGTTGTGCAAATGACACTTTCAACACCTGCTCAACGGACATTGAAGTGGATGTGCCTGCATTATGATCTTCGGGGGCGCCCGTTGACAACTCTCCTGTCTCGGTGAAGTGAAATTCTGGATGGAAGTAATCGCTGAACTCATCTGCTTCCTCTTGCGGATCTGCTGTAACTTGACGAGCAAAGTCTATGTCTGTTGGTGCGTCGAAAATGAGATTCTTCTTTCCGACATTCTCGAAATCTTGCCGTCCTTCTTGTTGCCTCTGCTGCTTTTCCAGCATCCGCGCTGCCACTTCGACTTTCCAGAGATGTAAGAATGGTGGTGGACCCTTTTGTGCTCCTTCAACACCATGGAATCCTTCAACAATAAATACCCTCCTGGTCAATGACCTCCATACCAGCACCTCACATCGGTTTCGTAATTGCAGCAGGACCCCCTTTTTCGCGAACCACTCCCCCGACTCAGAGCCATCTGCTAGATATCGCCTGAACAGTGCTATATTTCCTGTTTTTATGATATGACACAGTGGTAAAAAACGAGGCGCAAGATCTGTAGCTTCGGGCCGTTGAAGAAGGGCTTGCGATGGGAATCGGCCAAGGATGAGATTTGTTGTGATCAAGTAGACGAGCAATTGGCGCCGCTGTGAGGTCGCTTGTGGATGGCACTGCTGATAAGCTGCCTCGAACGCATTCTTTGCTGACCAAAATAGATTATTCGCGAATAGATATCGGGCGAGATAGTAAAGGTATGTAACCCGCTGTGAAGCAGGGAACAACGATAAGGGCGGAGATTTTGTAGCTATACTTGTGAACATCTGTTCCGCATTTCTGAGTTTGCCGCATTTGAAGAGCAGATTCAGACATAGATTTGCCATGAGATATATGCCTTTCCTCTTTCCTTCTGGCAGTTTGCTGTTTCCTGACCTGTCAGTCAAGCACTTGATGAAGGCTTCTCGGGCGACATTTGCTGATCTCTCGACAAGGCTAGTTTTCGCAGCCCCTTCGTTCGTTGTGGAGGGATCTGTTTGTATAAGATGTGCTATCAAAGCCGGTTGTTTGTCTAGATCGATTGCGAGTTTGGCGAGTGTCTTTGTAAGGTATAGGACTGTTGGGAGGAGTATGACTCCATGCTGAGAGTCACCTAAAGCTATAAGACATTGACTGATAGACAAAGCGCATTAGCTTGCTGCCTCACTGCTAGCCTGCTCGAGAGCATAATGCTCACCACCAGATATTCCAGACTGACTCACTTCAACAACGCATTGAGAAGATTGTATGTCTCCAACAAGTTCCCAACATTCACATCGCGCAGGTACATCAAGTACAATTTCATGAAACCCGGGAATGCGATCCATCCTTCTGCGATTTTCTCATAGACTTCGCATCGCGACAGTATCGACGCCTCACTCTGTGGCCTTGTGGAGGGATAAACGCTGCGCAGCTCGGCTGCCATCTGATTGTAGACGGGCGGCCATGGTGGTTCGATTTGCAGGAAATCCTGCAGCTTTGCGCCGTCGCGGGCTTGTATGAGGGAGCTGACAGCAGTGATGAAGTTATCGAGGGTCGGGGTTTGTTGTTGTTGTTGTTGTTGTAGTTTGCCGAATGGGTTTGTCGGCATGATGCTTCTCCTCTCTTTTTCTTTCTGAGGGTTGATTAAAGCTGTGTTTCGTTTGAATGATGATATGACGATGATGTTGAATAATGATGATGATGATGATGATGAAGTTGTGACGTTGATGATCGCTGCGCCTTATCTATGTACGTCCATATTGTATCTGCTCCGCGGAGCTTCACCAACGCCCTGAATTGTTACATGGAAGTTTATATACGACAACAAGACAGCTATAGATGAGTTCTGACTGTTTATGTGCCTTGCAAAAGCAAAGAAGAGGTCAAGATTTTTTGCAAATAGCTGTGTTTTAGTAATTAGAAACAAGCGTGAAGCTGATTTCTATGACAGCCATCGATTTTTGTGGACAGGAAGTGACTGAGGGAGGCCTTATCATTCTACAACCTAAATCGATGAGAATCAGATACTACCAATGGCAGCAATTAGCGTCATATATTAGACCATTTTGATCCTGATAGTACGTATTTTGTCAATTAAAAGGTCTGGGTTGTACATGAAGTTGGAAGGACTGCATCGTTCGATTGGTAAGATGAAGCTTGAAAGGCAACCTGAAGTAAGGGATTCAGGGGCAGCAAATTCGCACTTGTTTAAGGGTCCATGGGAACAGTATATTATTCTCATTGGCAATTCAAGGACAGTAAATAACCAACTAACTGGCCAACCAAGCAGCATAAGTTCGTAAAAAGACAAAAAAGGGACATAACATAACATAGCATAACATGACATGATCGTAATCGTGATTTAGTATCTCCTGCCGAACAGACTCTCTCCTGAATCTCTATACCCCAAATGCTGACGGCCACTGGCAGGGGATCTTTCTGCTCTATGCGAGCCCAAATTAAATGACGGCGGCGGAGACTGATGCCAACTATCGTCTGGAACACTTGCAGGAGTGTTCGGGCTTCTAAG
>AZGZ01000005.1:526012-542867 GCA_001636715.1 Ascosphaera apis ARSEF 7405 | reverse complement strand
TAGAGTGACAGAGATAAAATATGAGAGGAAAAAGGCTTGAAATATATATTTCATGAACTCCCGACCTGTGCAATTATTTACGAGATTTCTTATCGGCTTTTGTAGCTGCGGAGATAAACTTAACTATGACGAACAACCAACCCCAAGACACAGGTATCAGAACGGCAGATGCAGCGCTGATCATGGTTACGAGATGACATTTGCTATCGAAATTTGAATGACAACCCTTTGCTTATGACACATACTATTCAAAGGCGCGATTGAGTATTTTGAGCTGAATTTCAATGGGATGAACGAAGGGTTTGACACTGTAAAATATTTGATGCCTCAGGCCGAAATAATACCATCACGTGTAGATAAGCTATTTTCACGTGCAACCGTTTTCTTTTCTTTTCTCAGACGGGACCCGCCAGAGCGGCGAAAAAAAAAAAAAAAAAAAAAAAAAAATAAAATAAAATATGAATGGATGGATACAAGCTGCATTGAACAATAACTTGCAAAGAGAAGAGAGGACACGCCTTAGCAGGGATTGAGATTTCTGTCCAGTTATAGCTCTGCACAATGGACGCCTTCAGACTCCTCACGCGCTCGACAAAGCTGAAGTCGGCAGGTGCGGCAGCACAGGCGAAGCAGAATGCGCAGTCGTCGATATTACCGTCTGCTGGTGAAGCCGACACGCCACAGCTTTTCACGACGCAACGGGCAAGAGAACTCGAGAAGGAGAATGAGAAGAATCTGCGGAAGAGAAAGCGAGAGGGCGAAGCTGCCAAGGAAGATGCTGAGCTGGACTTTTTCGCAAGTTTGAGCCGAAAGACGGGACACGAGGGGAAAAAGGGGAAGCATGAGAAGGATGAGGAAGCTAGGAAAGTGGAAGAGGAGAAGCCATCTGATGAGGGAGACGTTGATGCTGTTTTGGGAGAAGAAGAGAGGAAGGCGATTTTGAATTCGCACAAGATCAAAATCACTGATCTTAGAACGTCAACAAGAGAAGCCGTTGAAGCAGCCGCTTTATCAATAGAAGACGACTCTTCCAGGAAGAAGAAGAAGAAGAGCAAGAAGGAGAAGAAACAACCCGCCGCCACTCCTTTGACGAAGAAGCAAATCAAGAAAGCACTCTTGATGTACCCACCATCCTTGACTTCTTTCAGCCAGCTTCGATCACGTTATCGCATCTCTCCTCGTCTTGCGGGGAATATCGCTGATCAGGGGTATACTCTGCCGACGGAAGTTCAACTTGGTGCTTTACCTCTGCTATTGGGTGATTGCCCTCAGGCTAGCGAGAACAAGAGCCTTGAACGCTTAGTCCCGCAAACGCCTGTGCCAGCAAACGAACCAGACCTGCTTGTTGTTGCGCCAACTGGAAGCGGTAAAACCCTTGCATTCATGGTCCCATTGATCAGCAAGATCATGAGGAAACATCATGAGAGTCCCAATGAGAGACATATCTCCGCCATAATACTTGCACCTACGAAGGAGTTGGTCTATCAGATCGTCAACGAGGGAAGGAAGCTGACGAAAGGATTAGGGGTCAAAGTCACAGCGATGAAGAAAGGAATGCGGATCGTGGAGGATGCACATTCAGAGGAGGAGAAGGAAGTAGAGGACGACGCCGCGGACGAGAAAGATGACCATAGTGATGAGTCGTCCTCTGAATCTAACGACGAGTCCGACTCCGAGAACGAGGAGAAGCAGGCCAAAAACGCCAAGACGAAGAAAGCTTCCAAGGCGCCTCTCACAAAATGTGACATCATCGTGTCGACCCCTCTAATTCTTGTCAATTCCCTGACTGGAGGCAAGACTCATCCTCCGAATCCCATTCCTTCCGTTTTCTCCCTCATATTTGATGAGGCTGATGTTCTCCTTGATCCTCTTTTCCGGGAACAGACGCTGGAAATCTGGAGCGCCTGCACAAGTCCAGACCTCCGCATTGGACTGTGGTCTGCAACAATGGGATCGAATATTGAAGAGCTAGCCCAAACAACGATCAGAGAGCGGAGGGAAAGACTCGGTCTTTCAACCGAGGGTAACCTGATTCGCCTAGTTGTTGGCCTCAAGGACACGGCAATTCCCAATATATCACATAAATTGATCTATGCTGCGACTGAGCAAGGAAAACTACTTGGTTTGCGGCAAGTCATCCGACCATCTGGGTTGTTACGGGCCAGTAACGGTGCACAACAGCAGGAAACACATCTAAGACCGCCATTCCTTATCTTCACACAAACAATTGCTCGTGCTGTTGCGCTCTACTCCGAACTCAAGTACGACATTCCTGCAGAGGCCGGTGGATCCTCTCGTATCGCTGTTCTTCACTCAGATCTGTCAGACACTCATCGTTCAGATATCATGACACAGTTCCGCAAGGGCGAGGTCTGGATTTTGATTACGACTGATCTACTTGCCCGCGGTGTCGATTTCAGAGGCATCAATGGTATTGTCAATTACGATATCCCTACCAGTGCCGCCTCGTATGTCCATCGCGCGGGAAGAACCGGCCGAGCTGGTCGTGTGGGTGGTATGGCTGTGACGTTCTACACGAAGGAAGATATTCCATATGTGAAGAATATCGCCAATGTCATCGCAGCCAGTGAGAAACTTCGCGGTGTCAAGGAAGGCGAGGGAGAGATCCAGAAGTGGTTGATGGATGCACTCCCGTCTCTTTCCAAGAGAGACCGAAAGGATCTGAAGCAGCACGGGGTTGCTGTCCGGCGACCATCTATGCTCAAGGGCAAAGCAGATGCAAAGGAATTGGAGAAGGCGGCGCGCAGAACAAGAATCAGTACCAAGAGCGGGTTCGAGAGAAGAAGAGAGCATAATAGGCGTGGTGCCGTTGAGGGTAGCAAGAGGAGGAAGATGCTTGAAGAAGGCACCGGTAGCGGTAGCGATGACGAGTAGACATATGCGTTGGGTTATATGTAATAGAAATGAACTGTATCATCACATCTACATGTCAAAAATCATTACTACATCAGTCATTCTTCTATCAATTCTCCAGTATCTTGTATATCAATCAGGGGTTTACGATGATGATGATGATGATGATGATATTCTCACTCCATACAACTATAGATCCATACATACAGTACATACAGTACATACGTCATTTCTACTAGGAACAAACTTGACCCTCCTCCGCGCGGCATCAAAAAATTAAATTAAACTAAATTAAATAAATTAAATTGACTTCAATGAGGAATGATGACGAGAGGTCGGGAATGTGATTATTTCCAATGCTAGAGAACATCGGCTATAGCTGCTTTGTTTCAACATAACCATAGCTTTTATCTGTGCCGGTTGATACATTGTGATTTGACCAATCTGCTGTCTGCCAATTTGCTGCTGCGTTGACTTCCAACATAACGATACTGCAATGCAATGCCGCTTGCTCTCCGGCTCCGTCCATCCAGTCAATCGCGCCGCCGCAGCCCTGTCAACGACATTACCCAGACTACCATATGCCTATGCGCCTGCTCGTATACAAGGCCACATCAGAGTCGCGGCGCATAGATCGAACAATCGCACTAGCGTCAGGCCATTCTTGACTTCAGCACCCGGATTTTCGTCTTCGAACACTTCGCCGTCGCCGTCGTCGAGATGGGCGCCTGTTGCACGCCCTGAGCCAAATGGCGACCATAGCGCTAATGACGGAGCGGATGGTGATAAAGATCTTACAAGCGATATCAATGGAGAAAACAAGACCGCCGGGAATATTCTGCGGCCAACATACAAGGATGCTCTAGATCCTGACTTCAGGCCTTATGGATCTGCTTCCAGGAGAGCACTGCGTGGACGGAGGAAACTTTCGTACAATGTACGTGTCAATGCGCAAAATCCGGATGATGAGGGAGATGGTGAAGGTCCGTGGGTTACGGGCTCTGATGGTGCTGCCGGTGTGTCCTCCTCAGGAAGATTTATTCCTCTCTCAAAAAGGGATGTGCCGGAGTTCGCACAGATACCTGCCTGGTTCTACGATCGAAACATCCTATCCCCTGAGAAATTGAGGCAAGATACAGATAAAGCTCAAATCAGCATCAAGCAAACACCCACTGAGGACAATGGCTCAACTGAACCGATCCCACAATCCCGATATTCAATGCATCATGCACTTTACGCTGAACTCCATGCAATGTTGAGCGCATCCCTTCGCCTCCAACCTCAGCCTGGCGTCACAGATGCGTCCAAAGCCATGTCGAATCTTACGCTCCAATACCCTGGAGAGAACGGCACTGTCTTCCTTGATCGTGTCGTTCGCAAACTTGCGCTCGATCAGGATGCGAACCTCTTAACCCTCAATGCGGACGATATTGCAGAAATCTTCAACCACATCATCGCCGCTAGAGCTTCCAATAAAAGATCAGAATTCAATAAGATGAGTGACTTGTCACCAGATGAGACACCTGTTATGGGCCTGCCTTGGCTTGGCTATTGTGTCTATAGACCCGATTCCAATGCTTCAACCGAATCCAATACAAATCAAACCGAAGAAGAGGAGGCCGAAGATATGGAGGATGGTGAAGCTGAGGCGGGCGAGGATGCCATGGAGGTTACGCCTGGCTCGAAAAGCAATTTGCCTAACTTCCTCAGGATCCTCCCACTGTTCAAATCCGGGAACAGCGGGACGTCTGGCATGGGATCCGGGCCATTCTCTGGGGCAAGTTTCTTCTCCCCAGATAAGAATGGACAAGACACGAACCCCACAATGTCAATTGTCATCTCAAGGTTAATTGATGCTGCCAGAAAGTTTGATGTGCCAAAGCAACCCACAAACAACGAAGCTGGCTCAACGGAGGCAGTGAAACCGTCTAAGCATGGAAGGAATCTGATTATACAAATCCAAAACTATGACGAGATAGCCGAAACCATGGAAGGTAGGCTGTTCCTAACGACGCTGGAAAGGCGAATTCACTCCCGCCGATCATCTGGCGAGCGAGTGGTTTTAATTCCAACGACATCGCCCAAAATAAGCGATGAGACACTCGGGACCGGCAAGGCCTATTCGCGAAATATCGAGCAAGGCATTCATATCAGCTGCTGGCCCCATGAGCGTGGTTACCGGCGGACAGCAGTGGTCTTACCCGATATGCCTAAGACCGAAGTTGACAAGATCTTCACGGAGGATGAGAGGATTCGGACTAGAGAAATCAACTTCAGACATATAAGATCTCAAATGATCGCCAGTCTCCCTACTTTGGCCATTGACGATCAAGTCCTATCTGATCCAAACATGGGGCTAAACGATGACTTCCTCAAAAAACTAAGAATATCAGATGGTTTCTGGGCATATAGGAGAATACACAAGGTTGTTGGAATAGCTTTAGGCTTGTACGTCCAAAGGGGTGCAAATGCAAAAATAGAAAGTGGCGATATCAGAAAAGCACTTGAGATCTGTGAGCAAGGAGATGCATTCAAGGATGAGTGGCTCTCTGCGCGCGTCAAGAGCGCTTCCTCATCATTGACAAGCGTGCCGATAGAGAAGATGGATACAGAGGAAGGGCGGAAGACTGCTTTGGAACAGGCGGAGAAACAGCGGAGGCTACGACTAAAAGAACTACACAAGAAATGCAACACCCATGAACAGAAACTTCTTGGTGGTGTGGTTGACGCGAAGAGCATTCGGACAACATTCAGCGATGTCCATGTCCCTGTTGAGACGAAGGACACGTTAAGGACACTCACAAGTCTTTCACTCATCAGGCCCGATGCGTTTACATATGGTGTTTTAGCCACGGATAAAATCCCAGGATGTCTACTTTATGGGCCTCCTGGTACAGGAAAGACAATGCTTGCGAAGGCAGTCGCCAAACAGAGTGGCGCAACGGTCCTTGAAGTTAGTGGTAGCGACGTCTACGACATGTACGTTGGTGAGGGAGAGAAGAACGTGCGAGCAATCTTCACTCTGGCGAAGAAGCTGAGCCCCTGTATCGTATTCATCGATGAGGCAGATGCAATCTTCGGCATGAGGACTACCGGAACAAATGGCGGTGTTCACCGAGAGCTCATTAACCAATTCCTCCGTGAATGGGATGGTATGGAAGATATGTCTGCTTTCATTATGGTTGCTACAAATAGGCCATTTGATTTGGATGATGCAGTGTTGAGAAGACTACCGAGACGACTTCTTGTCGATCTGCCGACTGAGCAGGACAGGAAGGAGATTCTAAGCATCCATTTGAAGGATGAGCAACTTGCTGAGAGTGTTGACCTGGCAGACCTTGCAAAGCGGACGCCATTCTATTCAGGATCTGATTTGAAGAATTTGTGCGTTGCCGCCGCGTTGACGTGCGTTAAAGAGGAGATGGATCTTGTGCAAGGATCTTCTGACAACTCTGCTGCACAACCCTCTGCAACATCGACGGCAACGGTCTCTGATGGTGATTCCTCTTCCAAGTCCGAAACAGAATTAAAGTCCGAAGCCAGTTCAAAATACCCTGCTCGACGTACTTTGAAACCGGAACATTTCGAAAAGGCTATGGAGGAGATCTCAGCTTCAATCAGTGAGGATATGTCTTCCCTGACCGCAATCAAGAAGTTCGACGAGAAGTATGGTGACAAGAGATCTCAAAGGAAGAAGACTCGCAGCTGGGGATTTGCCGTCAGTGAAGAGGAGAAAAAGGATTCGGCACGCGTGAGGACATGACTGGAAGCCAATTCATCACAGCTTCAGCGAAGCAAGAAGCAGAGAAATTGGCATCATTCTTAATTCAGTATCTTCACCAAAATCTGCGATGATTTGACGTTGCGGCAATCTCATCGTCGGTGTTTCTGGCGCATTTTTTCTTCTTTTCCACGTTCTTTAAAAGCATTTTCTGCATCATATTCCTTGACAATAGATATAGTGATCATGTGAACTATTCGGAGCGATGGCTTGTGACAGCGTTTGACATAGCCAGCAGTACGCTGAACTTTCTAATCGCTTGTGTCGCCACTCTTAGTTTATGCCGGAAAATCGTAGACATCTACGTATACACTGCCAAGTCCTTCTGGGCCTCTCCACCCCGTTATGTTAGCCTGATGTCAGTCTTGTCATGACGCGACTATGCATTGTTGATTTTTCAAATGTGCATACAACCGGCAGAGTGAGGCCCCTGAGCAATCTAACAAGAGCTCCTTCAGTAAATGTAGAGAACAGATTCGGAGAAATAGTGTAGTAAAGCCCCTTCAAATGAGATGATGTGCATTTGTTTTAGACCCTTCGCAGGACAGCACCTCGTCGCGAATTATGCCGAGTGTGGATAAACTTCCCCTGATATGGAGTAATGGATATAAAACCCTTCCTCTGGCGTAATCATTAATGCCATGATGATCAAAACATTAGGCGTGAAAGGTTCGAAGAGTCAAGACGTAACTGTTCCATGAAGGCTCGAAATCCTACTTGCATGAGAATAGAAGACATGCTAGTGAAAGTGGCACAGAGTATTATGGCCTGTATCCATATGCAGTATTTCGCGCCACAAGTCATTATATGTGACGTAAAATTCCATCCCCAAAGACCGATTTGATCACAGTATTTCATGGAGAGACTTGAACATCTGCGGGGACCGGATTCATGACTGGTACACTTCCTGGGACCACAGATCCGGGGTCTGAAGCAACAGACTGGACCGGCTGTAGGACATGCATACTTTCGTTATTAACGGTGTGTGCGAGAGGATCGGCGATGCTATGCCTCCTGTCATTATCATTCTGGCTAGGAACCCCGTTGGATTTGGAAGACCCCTTTCCGTGTTTTTTGTCAATGAGAGGTGTCTTCTGTTGTTCATCTTGTTTATCCCCCGCTGTTGTACTTGCTATAGCCGAACCATTATGTTTTGAGTGGAAATGATATGATGGATGCATGCTGAAATTCCATGCTTTCTTGACTGCACCTGTGAGTGTAGCACTCAGACGTCTTGCAGAAGTTGGCGATGTTGTCCCGGGAGTTTTGGTGCTTGTTTTGGTCTTAGGCTTTTCTCTCTTCGGTGCGGGTGCGACCATCACGGGCACGGTTGATGGGGGAGGCCATTCTCCATCTTTCTTCCACCCGTCAACAAGGGCCTTGGTCATGTCCGCGAGATTGATGGGGACAGCAGGTGTCATTCCTTGTTTGACAACTTTTGTGTAGATCGACGCATAGCAAGATGGCTTGATGGAGGCAACCAAAGGATTGGATTTGGGTAGATAAGGCCGCATTATGGGCACGACTGGCTCGTCATCGTCGTCGGTTGGATAATCCTCGTTGTCAGAGGTGCAAGAACTGGCGATAGAAAGGGTAGTTTGATTGTCATCAAACTGTGAGGCACCACCATCATGAGAAACGACCTCATGTAATGCATCAGCGGGCGTGACCGGTGAAGACATGTCTGAGCCAGTGTCCCTGCGATGCTTTTGTGACTTATTGCTTCGGGCAGCTCGATGGCGCAGTTTCGCACCCGTCCAGGCATCACGCTGATAAGTCCACAACCTCAATCCTTCATTCCATTTCATTTCATCCAGCTCGATACGTCGTCTCCGTCTTCTCCTTTCCGCAATTACCACATCTCGAGCTTTTCTTGCTGCAGCTATGTCCTCCTCAAGCTGGCTCTGACGTCGGGCCCTCTCTTCATGTGATTTTGATCGTAGCTTCCTCTCCCTCTTGATGACCTCTGCTTGATCGACATCCTCTATGTCGCTAGCAGTATCGCAAGTTCTGTCGCGCCACTCTATAACACGATCCAACTGATCCTTTGAGAGTGGGATATATGCAGGAGGTCCATGCTCACGATCACGTCCCTCAGATTGCCTTAGAGCATCATAGCTCCAGTCAGTCTTGACGACGTTAAAGATATAATGGCTTGCTTCCTTCGCCGCCTCCCGGCGCTTCTCCGCGATACTCATTGTTTCTAGTTTTCGGCGGATGAAGGGTATCTGTAAAAGAGGATTTGGCGGCGCAGAGAGAGAATGAGATGATAACTCGTTCGTCTGCGGGTCCAGATGGAGGAGTGCCATGATTAGTTTATGTGATACACATTTAAGTAAATATAAAAAGGACCGATGTGTGGCTGACAAAAAATCAATGAATCCCAAAAGCTTCAGACAGCTCTCTATTCTACGGCCAGGGATAGGCAAGCTCACCAAGCTTTATATCAATGAACCCGATGCAAGTTTGGACGACGGCTCACAAAGGGTGAAATTCAAAAGTAAATTGTCAAGCTTTCATCGGGTATCGTGGGATGAACATGGATGGATGGTTGGAAAAAAAAAATAAAAATAAAAACAAAAAAAAAAAGTAACAAATATAATAAACAAGATAGAAAGAAACATATACAAAAAAATCAAAGAAAAGGCCTGCGAAACTCGTGTATTCCTCTGTATGCTCCACTAACCACGTAAGGTGACACTTCTCTTCCGCTCTTAACTGGAAAGGAAAGGAATCACCAAGCACGATGACGAACCGGGAGAACAAGGATGGATTCACAAGCTGGCCCGCTCTGAGAGATGCTCGAGGAAGAAGACAGACAGATTAACCAGAATCTCTCATATAATTGTGCTATGTGCTATGAATTCTGTGATCTGTGGTCTGTGATAGTATGGTGTGACTTTTCGGAAGATATCGTGAAATGTCGAATTCGCCAGTTGCGAAGTCTGGAATGCCCCGTTCTCTGCGTACAAATCTCAACAACTGAAGTCACCCCTTTGGTAATAATGATGATGATGATGATGATCTCAATTTCGAAAGACCTGCCAGACAGAATGTCCACATCATCAAAACCACTTTCACGTTCGCAGCGTCGTGGTTCCCGCACGACAAATCCTTGGCCAAGATGGGAGATGCAGGCGGGCAATTTGTGCTCCCCCCGTTCTAACCGTTCTACGGCCACAGTCAGGGGTAACCTGCGAGATGGGGGGGACATAGATGCATAGCTCTGTAGGCTGGCAAAGGCTCTACTACCGGAGCTATCACTAATACAGATTACCAGAGACAAATTAAGGAGCTGGACACAAGTGCCACTCCTAGGCGTCTATAGCCATGGGACGAGCCCGCGATCGACCAGCCCAATTCCTGCCGGCCCGTTGTCAGCGAGATGCAATGTGGATTTGAGGCCTGGATCACCGGGCTGCGTCCAGCGGTTGAAGGAAAAAGGGTCGTATGTACGGAGTACAGTATTGCTCGGGTATATTGGCACCTGGAATTGGGTATGAAAGTGAAGATGAAAACAAAGAAAAAAGAAATAAAATAAAATAAAAGAACGAGGAAGAAGAAAGAACAAAAAGAAAAATTGCATAGCTGACCGAAGACCTCCATGGATTACCACGGCTGGAGTGTCTCGGAATGGGTATCAAATGTCTCGTAATGTGAAATGATTGAAGCAAACGTTGTAACGGTCTGCGCGAATGCCGGCTTCACAATGTCCATTGACAGGCATTCGGTGTTAACAGTGACTTCTTCCCATCGTGGCCCCTGTCGTATATAATATTTACCCCCCCGATGGGACCAAGTACTTTTCAGCCACGACTTGAGCTCGTTCGTCGCAAAGTCACGAAGCTTCAGCATGAATGCTGACATTATGCTGGAACGGGAATCGTCCAATTCGAGCATGTCAGGTGCCCATGCAGCAGCGGGATCTGACATACAAGCATATGCGAAGAGGGCTATTTGATGGAAGACTTGGACGTACAGTACCAGAGGATATGCATCGGATGTCGATCGTGCAAGATAGTCAATTGCAGGAATCGAAGCCATGACGGTCTCCAAATAAGAAATTAACGTCACCAAAATGCGGGGTTCGTCGAGCAAACCAGGGTGATCGACAAGCAAGCGCAGGGATTGGTCAAGTCCAGAGAAGAATGAAGACAGGGTCCGGATGGTATTGGCCACGTTTTCATGGTCATAGACATTCATATGCAAAAGCAGATCGTGAAAAGTTCGCGTCAAGGATTGCAAGAAAGGTCTCACCAGAATCCACGCCACCGGATCCTTCAGTGACACCTCCATATACCCGGGAAGGACGCAAGCAATGATGATATTCAGCATCATAGGCTCTTGACGACCTCTTGTCTTCTCCAATGATTGCGAGATAGCCGAATAAAGCTGGTCCACGAAGTAAGCCTGCTGTCCATCAACTGCAGCTCGCTCGGACACGCTCTGGATGAAAGTCACAAGCTGCATACCGATCTTCTCATTGCTGAGCCTGACTTCATAGCTTAATAGCTTTGCAGCAATGTAGCTTGGATCGTCGGCTGGTAGTGGGAAGGCCTTGGGATCGGTGAAAAAGCCATCAAGGGGGCAGATTTGCTGTACATGCTGTTGCAGAAATGCAACGATGCGGTGAACGAAACCTACATACTGTCCTTGGATGTGTTGATTGCCCTGGCCCAGCTCCTGGTAATTGGCTCGCATAGTCCGCATAAGTGTCTCAATGAGCTCGCGATACGACTCATTGATGGGGCCGAATTGAGGAGATTTGTTCTGATATAGGTCTGTAACATGTTCACGCATGTTTGATAGGATACTCGATATCATACTCAATCTTCGTTGGCTGAACTCATCCAGGGCTATTGAAAATGGCCCTGCTCCTGCTTTGGAGAAGGGTAAATTCGTCAACAAAGGATTGTCGCCATCAACATTGAGCAGCGCAGATGTTAGTACATGCTGGTGTTTCAAAATAGATCCTCTTTCGACAACGCACGATATCCAGTGTTTGAGTATCTCCTGTTTGCATTGAACGTATATAGAAGGATCAGCCTCGATCAATCGAGTGAAGACGTAAGGGGTAAGTTTGCGAGTGTGGTCTGTCCATGGTAGTGACGTCCAAGATTCAGGATTGTATTGATTGAATTGACTACTCCATTCGCGAAGACCATACCGCACGAGTATAGTGGCGACTGAAACCCAACAATCAATTATCCTGTAAAGAACCATATCGTCGGATACCTTATCCCCAAAGTACCGAGAAGCGAGGCGCAAGATGGCAGGTCTTACTGCTTCGTTCAAATATTGAATTCCCGGACCAGGGGTTATAAGGTCTTCATTCGATAGTTCGGCAAAGGCAGACCAGTCTCCGTATTCTTCTTGGCTTTCCTCGTTCTTGTCGATCACAATAGGTGCTTGTCTCTGTGAGGTCGTCTGGCACGACTCAATCTCAGTGAAAGCGAGAATTATATCTAGGACTTGGCAAACAACTGTCCTCGAGCGCGAGTTAATCGCGTTGAATCGATCGAGCAGTTCCACCAAAGGAAATCCGTCCAGAATTGCCTTTGCATGGTTGCTTGATGGTGAAGGTCGAAGTGCCAACTTCATATTGACCAATGCAGTGCCGAGCAGAGTTTCGATCTGCTTCTGATTCTCCTCAATCACGGATTCAAGAAGTGCTTTTGAGTACTGGATGTTACCCGTAGCCTGTGCTTCGATCTCGGTTCTAGCAAGAGAATGCAGTCTCAGCATGTCTTTCACAAAAGAACTATGCCAATCAGCAAATGGTTCAAGACCAGATATGTCTTCGTTTGAGGAGAGTTTAAAACGGCTTAATCGTAACCAAGCATTGATATTGATGAGGGAGGCTTCCGTGTGAGAGCTTAGTGGTTGAACAAGCCATCTTATAGTTGCTATTCGAAATCTGAAGTTCTCTGGAATCACCCAGTACAAGGTGCACAGCAGGTCATGATGGTTCCGCAACTCGTCCAAATCTTGCTGATTTAGTGACTCGTCTTTAGGGAATTGCCTTTCATGTAACGGTATAAGGCGACGTGCAAAGTTTTGCAGTCTCTGCTTATCATAGACTTTGCCCATGCGACGCCAACTAACTCCAATAATCTTCAGGAAAACGTGGAAACAACTATCTCGGTCCTCGACCTCAAGAGTGGGATTATTCTCTAGCTGAGTCAGGAATGCAGGTGAACCGCACAGACCTTCGCTGGGTAGATTTCGAAGTTTTCGTGTTGAGAAGAATTTGAAGAGATGCTGTAAAATATCCTGCCAATTTTGCCATTCCCAGTATGTTATGAGATGAAAGCAGCGACAGAATAACGTTTTGCAATACCTGTCCAACAATCTGACCGAAACATTGTCCTCGTAAGTCGAGAACACAGGTGCTAGAAGTTCTATCACGACAGGCCATTGCCCAGCGGCTTCTCTACCATCATGGTCTAAGGTCAGCATACCCTTCTCATCAAACTCCGCGAACGGCATAATTGACAGAAGTAGGCGCCAACCACGCTCAAGGTTCACAACATCAAATTTGTCGGTGGTAGGTGGAAGGAATTGGGAGTTCCTGAGGCGCCGCAAGTTCGTGCTCAATGATCCAAAATTGCCTTCGATAGTGAGATATATCACTAAAGCATTCGCGAATGGTCGGTCATGCTGAATTCCAGCTTCACGGCTATTTGTCACGGCACTGTCTCTCAAAACATTGTCGAGGTCCCTCTGGCTTTGGTCGGAGTACAACAGTGTCAGAACAAGATTGGCGGCACGGCTCAATAAGACATCGACTTCGGTCTCCAGTGCGGCAAGGGGTGGCATCATCTTGGCAATTTTGAAGATTTGTGCAGCGAGCACCAGATCCAGGGAGCGTAGTAAAACCTCATGCCCACAGTCATGGTCATTGGGTACCAAGGGGCCCCTCCTCACCTCAAAATTGCCTTGCAGTAGCTGTATGCAGCGACTGACAAAATCACTTCTGTCAATTGAATCCATGAAATATAAACTTCCACTTATATACGCGATCGTTGACCTGTAAAGATCGATGATGTGCTCTACCTGGGTGATGGTAGGTACCGCGTCAACGGCATTGCAAAGGCCAGCGAGTATGTTTCTTATCTCATCAAAAATGTTTGTGAGCTCCGAGGCAACTGTTTCAGTCCAAGCACTCCATCTGTACGTCACAGAATGGTGAGATATGACTGTAGTGCCGCAGACAATGTCGAACTGCCGACTGTCGACATTTATGGCCTGGTAAAGCTCTCCGCTCCCAATGAATGTTGACTGGTGAAAATGGGTACCCGCAGGTAGATGAAAAATATTGAAGTCCACCGTAGGAAAAGCTTCAAGTGTGTCCAAGCTTTTCAATTTACAGTGCTTTCGGGCAATTGAAGTATGAACAGTTGGTAAGCTGTTGACGCGGCTATCATCTCCATTGACTTTGTTTCTGAGTGAACTTGTATGTCTGTGGAGATGCCCGTGTCTCTTCTGTTGCTTTGGAGAAGAGTTTCGTCCATCGTGACTCTGAGCCGTCCAGGCCGGTCCGTCATTTTCATCTTCATACAGGTATCTTTCCAGTTGCGGATTCGCCTGCACAGGACTTGGCGGACGTCCTGTTATAGGCTTCGCGATATTAGACAAGGTTGGTTGTATCACGTTCGTACTGCTCAAATCAGGTGCCTGATTTGTAGACCATACTCTTTTCAAAGCATGTCTTTCCAAGCGAATTGGCAGTGCGGTGTTCTCCAGGCCAGCAGGTCGCAGAGCTTCTCGACGACCAGATGTCAAAATGTACCCCCTTTTAGCGGTATATTCATTTGACTTGTCTTTAGAAGGAGGCTGACGCCGATGTGAGGTCTTTGGATTAGAACCATTGACACATTTGGGATCAGCCGACATTACACTAACCCCCGAATGAGCACTGCGCCCACTTTGACTTCGTTGAAAAGGGCGTGGAGCAGGAGCAGAGCTTGCAGCACCTCCTTGACCGGTACCAACTTTCACAGCACCGTCTAGGCGAGTTTGTCTGGGTTTCACAGATAAATTGTGGGCTGTGACAGGGTTGGAAGACGACGGAGTTGGGAGGCTCCTTGACGTTGCTATGGGTGCGCCATTATCCCTCAATGATCCATGAGACATCGTCCTCTCCCATGGTCTGATTGTGCTCGTACTATCTGTCCTCCACGTCGACCGCCCGTCTCTGGGCATTGACGATGAGGGCAACCGTACTTGACGAGTGGTACTCGACCTGTTGATAGGCAAAGACTTATCGCTAGTTGATTTGTGGTGAGAATGTGTATCGGTCCTTGTCTGGGCGTGTCCAAAGTCCAGTCTGGCCTGCTTCCTTCGACCTTGTCCGTTGGCTATTGGCGCTGAACGCCTGGGTCCCCGCTGGACAGGAGGTAGCATGTAGTCGATACGGTTGTCTTCAGGAATGTCTCCATCATCCAATGGCCGTCCAGCCAGATCAAGCTGCCCAAGCCCATCGTCGCTTAATATATGAGAATCAGCAGGAGCAGTCGAGTGTTGGACAAAATCATCCTCACTGCCCGAGCTACTCTCAAGCGCATCTTCACCCAAGAAGTCGGGCACAAATCGTCTCCTGGACTGCTGGTCCTGCTCCAAGGTCCCTTTGTCCCCGTGGCTTTGTCGTCTTTCCTTTCTGACAATTTGAGCAACACCTTTACCATCATTTCTTGCCCTTCTTAACGCAATTGCAGCTTCTTTGCGTTTCCTTTCGCGTTCACGGTTTGCTTTATCCTTTTCCTGTTGTATTTTCATCTCAAGTCTAACCCAAGAGGCTGGTAAGACACCTTTGATGCGTTTTTGCAGCCTTTGAAGATCCCGCGAGCTAGGCGTCTCATCTGGAGAAGAAGATGGAGTAGTCGTCTCAGGAGCACCTTGATCTGATCCAGCCGTGGGGCCCACGGGTAGGTCGTCATCAGAGACTGTGATGATATCGTTGAGATCAATTCCACCATCTTCCCCTTCTGACCTCGAATCAAGATCTAGATTGAGGCCTTCATGAGAACCTGAGTTTTCTCCGTCCTGGTCTTCTTGCGAGTGCGACCCATTCTGCAGGTTTGTTGTGTCTTGTCCAGGCAACTGCGGTATGAAATTCACCAGTTCATCGAGCTCTTCGAGCATCTCAAGTCCTGTCTTCTCCTGTGGCCCTGGAGCATCTTGCTCCTCAGCTATTTGAGACGAGGGCACCTCGGGAATGTTTAGTAAGTCTATTAAAGACCGATCATCCTCAGCACTTGGACCTGTGATATGGGGAGCATCATGCTGGCCACTAGTATCACCTTCAAATTCCGACGGGGCTTGCTGATGTATGGCTTTTGAAGGCGCATGCAAGTTCGAGTACGTATGCGAAATCTTCCGTCTTTTGTGAACTGGATCGTGTATCCTATTGGCACTGCCAATTGGGACTCTAGCGCTAGCGAAGCCAGAGGGACGATGCAATCGGCTGCTCGATTCTGGCAATGGCCTTCCCATAGGCCTCCTTTCCAGGGTATTTCCCTCAGGGGCCATCTGTTCGTCGTCATCCCCGCTCATCTCACTTTGTCTGTCTCCTGTTGCTTCCAGGTACTCTTGGCTCTCCTCTTCATTCAGGCTGGTGCCAGTATCATCTATTCTATGCCCATGTTGTCGCTGCTGTTCATGTAAATGCTCTCTCGATTTTGGCATATGGAAAGGTATACCCTGCTGTTTGCAGAATAACGCATAGCGCGCAAGTTCGACTTGATAGGGTCTCTCCTGAAGTACAGTCCGCGGCCTCAGAGCACGACCATGATACTTGGGAGGGCTGTGTGGCTGCACTTGTGGCTGTACTGACATAGGTGAGGGAGCATTTGGCGATAAATGTGCGGTCTCAGGGGAGACATGAGTCTGATCTTCTTGTCTCATAGGTGATTGAAGAGTCATAGAGACACCCTGGTGTGTGTCGTCTAGTGGCTGGACATAAGTCGCTTCAGGGGCTGCCTGAGCCTCGACACGATCTTCAGCGATTGGATTCGTCTGCTCAACTTCTCCCTGGTCATGATGTTCTTGACTTATTGGATTTTCTGTGTGAATAGGGGCCACACTTATAGAATCATGCATTGTAGCGGGATTGTCGACCGATTCCAACCTGCTGACTTCATCCGCTAACTCCAGAGATGGTTGCTGGGAGCCCTCTGGGGTCTGAAGGTCTAGGGGTAT
>AZGZ01000005.1:500625-513938 GCA_001636715.1 Ascosphaera apis ARSEF 7405 | reverse complement strand
GACCGAATAACCATGAACAGTGATAAGCGAAGACGAATTGACGAGGACAGCATTTCCAAAAATAGTAAGTCAAAGACTCTTGAACTACGAAGAAAGCGATTTGAAGATACACCGAGTCCATACGTATCCTCTACGACATCAAGTGCATATGACAATCAAATGGCAGCAGGCTCCCACCAGGGCCCTATCGTCGGCCGTTGTCAGAAGTTGGAGAAGAATTATTTCCGTCTAACATCAGCACCCAACCCGGACGTCGTGCGCCCATTACCTGTTCTGGAGAAGACTCTTGAACTATTGAAAAAGAAATGGCGAACCGAAAGCAATTACGCCTACGTCTGTGATCAGTTCAAATCCCTACGGCAAGACTTGACCGTGCAGCATATCCGGACAGAGTTCACGACAACCGTATACGAAATACACGCGCGCATCGCTCTCGAGAAAGGGGACCTGGGTGAGTATAACCAGTGCCAAACCCAGCTGCGAGCCTTATATAAACGCGGCTTGGGAGGACATCCGATGGAGTTTCTGGCCTATCGGATTCTATATTTCATATACACCCGCAATTGGACGGCGATCAATGATACATTGGCCGACTTGTCGGAGGAGGCCAAAGCGAATCCCGCCGTCAAGCATGCCCTTGAGGTACGCTCGGCGCTCGCGAGGGGCAACTATCATCGGTTTTTCATGTTGTATCTAGATACGCCTAATATGGGGGCATATCTGATGGATATGTTTGTGGAGCACGAGAGATTGACCGCGATTTCTTGTATATGTCGAGGGTGAGTAACTATTTTGGATGCAAGTCTCGATCAAATTTCAGAGTGGTCATGGCTAACTCTACAAAATACAGATATAAACCAGATGTCCCCCTCCGGTTCATCACCGAGGAGCTTGGATTCGAAAGCGATGAACAAAGCGCGCGGTTCATATTAGACCACGCGCCAGAAACATTACTTGAAGAGCGAGAAAATGGAGGAGTCCGATTGTTAACGGGCAAGGCAGGGGGTATCTTTGAGCAGGCACGAAGAGAAGCGCATCGCATAGTTGATATCAAGGGACAAATCTAGTCCGACTTTTGAGATGCCCTTGATTTGATAAGCCTAGGTGGAAGATTTTGAAGGGTCGACGTAGTCACATATGGCCTTTGCGATTGTAGCGATGGTTAGGATATTTAATTCCTCTTGCACAAATTCTTCTTTTTCTCTTCGTCCAACATCTTGTGTCGTTTTCGTATTAAGAACAGTAAAGTCAACTTGGCCCTGCATAACCAGTCTGCTTTGCACCACTCAGGAGTGCTTTTGGCATCACAGTCGCGAAGATATTTTACGAGCACAAGAATCAACCTTCTTGATTTGGTATGTTACGACGAAAATAATAGTTAACCAAATGACATGAACACTCCAATTGAATGAAATCAAATACAACGTACAAACGAAAGAGATATGAAACGTGCTCAAAAGAGGGATATAAGGGATATGCCTAAGGGGATTCAGTGACCATTTCAAAATCATCAGGGACTTCCCCTTCAGCAGCAGTAGCACAAGCAGCTATCTTAGCACGCTGATGCATAACTCCTCCAGACTTCTCTGGCACGAGCAAGAATTCAACTGCTACACCAATGTTTGACCAATGCTCAAACTCCTTCAAAAGACACATCCAGAGGTCCTGGTTGAGCACATCGTTACCCTCTGATGTTTTCCAACCATTCTGCGTCCATGTCCTGACCCATTGTGTGGCACCCCAAACCACATAGGATGAGCTGCTACCAATAACAATGGTCTCAATTGAGTCTTTATTCCACTCTTTATATTGCAAAGCACCGATGACGGCTCTCAACGAAGCCCTATTGTTCGTGATCCTGTGTCTCTCACCTGAAGGGCCACGCCTTTCCAGGGGGAAAGACACAGTACCCCTGTTCCTGTCGGGACTGAAGACAAACGAACAAGCAGCGTGAGCATTGAACCGTCCATTGTGTGCACACGCAGAATGGGTGTAAATCAGACACTTTGAAATATCATCACGATGCCGGAATCGACTCTGAGTATCAACCTTGCTCAGTGAACTAGGGAAAAGTGACTCAGGGGTATCGGAAGAGTGAAGGAAAATCTCGTTGGTGATGACACGTTTTACAGACGAAGGATAGGATTCTTTATAATGCTACAGTGACAATGTCTGCTTTCCAACTGCTATCATCACAGTGATACACGAAATTTTTTTCTCAAGTTCACAAACAGTTTATTCCCCAATCTCAGCTTACAGAAATCGTTTAGACAGATGTCCGAATGCGGACGTCAAACGTGTACTAAGATTCAAAGGCTGAGGTGAATCTGACAGAGAAGTACTATCGTAAATTCACCGAAAACGAAAGTATAGCATATAAGCCCCAGGATATCCTCTCATTGACACTCACGAAACTGTGTGATGTCTTCCCAGACATAGCAGTAGCACCCTCATTGACTTGTCTGCGAAGCCACCGAATTCAATTTTGTGAGATATGCCGAATCTCGATGTTGATTACACCAGACATCAAGCTTGCGATGCCTTCGTAATGAGCAACCATCACCAAAATTCTGTTGGCGAGATCTCCTGCTTCCTCAGTCTTATCACCTGCTGTGAAGCCAGATCTTGAATGAATCTCGATTTGGATCGTGGTCGATTACTTTGTTTGCAGACTTGTCGTGCTGTAGAATATAGGTCACTGTATTGTACATGTGTAAGGCGACTTTTATTCAGGGGTAGCTGATGCATCCAGCCGTGGGCCAGATGAATGCTGAATGCGCCAAGGACTTTTCCTGCACATCAGACTCATAACATCAGCCTGTTTGTAAGGTGATGCCGCTCGACCATGCTTGCTATGACTGTTCTAAGCTCTGATGCTGTCGGCAGCTGCTGGCTCTGTGCCAGACGGGGGATAAGGCACGTTGATATAGTAGTTTTTCATTAACAAAGACTTCATCAAATTGAAGCAGAGTTTCTATATGTTATGAAAACAGACCGGATCTCATCTCCAAAAAGTGAGATCGAGACAGAGTGAAAGAGTCATATATTGGCCGATTAGGGCGTCTGTTCAAGAGGCACCGTGATGCTTGCCATGGGCTATAGACTGATAACATATGTATATCCCGACAAAAAAAAAAAAAAAAGGGGGGGAACGTTATATCTCAAGTTGCGTAAAACTCAATGTAGTCCTCAACAGGTTCTCCATAACTCTGCAACGCTTCGCGAGCCGGGTTTTCAGAAGCACTCAAATCCCAGAATGCAATGGTCACACCCTTATCCGCATACCACTGCCATTCCTCAAGAAGCACCTGCCAAAGATCCCCATCATCAACGTCATCATCGGGGTCAAATGCATCAATAGACCATAGAGTAATATAGTCGATCGCTTCCTCGATAAGCTCACTCGAGTCCACTCCGATGATAAGCAGGTCCATCTCCTCAGAGCTCCATTCCCGAAAACCTAGCGCTGCAATGATTGATCGTAGAGCAGCGCGATCATCACTAGGATCATGCGCTTCGCCAGTGGGACCCTTGTTTTCCAAGCGGAAACGGACACATCCTGGTCCCCCAAAGAGCGACATGCGGGGCTTATATACGAAGGCACAGTCGGCGAACCCAGACATACTCACATGATCGACCCTAGTATACATAGCGGACGCGGTGAAAATCACTCGTGTTCTAAACTCATCCTTGAGACAGACACGGGTGACCCTATCTCGAATGAGACAAGTGGTAAGGATCTCATCAGGACGACAATATCCGAAACCACGCGCAACCGGGTCGAAAACATGGCGGCCTCTTAGTACTATCCCCTGTGTGCCTTGTTGAACGTGAGGGAGAAATAGGGATATCGGGCAAAGGGGTTGGATATTCGGTCCCATCGTCAACTGGTTGCTCGTTATTGTCTTCACTGATGGTATTAGTGGCATTAGTGTGATCGGACCCCTGAAGGCCGCTCATTCCACCGTCTCCATTGGCCATGTTGATTGGGGTGGGGGATGGTATGCCGTTCGCCGGGTTAATCTGTCCTGCGGTATGCCCCTCTAAACCATTTAGTGCCATAGAACCATTACCCCTTATATACCCAAACGGGATACGGGGGTAGGCCACAGGGACATGATTGACCGGAGTGTCATTGGCGTTGTGAACATATACACCAGCCTCGTTGATTTCGTTAACGTTTGTACCAGCCGGTAGAACAGTACGCTCTTCGACTGTGATAGTCCATTGCCCCACGTTGGCAGCGATACCCGAAATGAGACCCCGTGTCTGAAGTAGGCGTAGGAATTCCGGGTCACCCCTGACAATCCGGTACCGCGTTACCTGGCCGCTGCTGGTGGTGTCGTCTGGTGGCACGATGAAATTCGGGTCGAACGGACTAAATTCTTCCTCAGTTACCTGACCGTTGGCATTGGGCCGTTGGTCAACATTGAGACTGTCCATATCCAGTGTTAGACGGTATATATTTCAATTCAAGCAGTTTCAAAAAGATTGTTGGCGTTGATAGTGACGTAGATGTTAAGAAGGGTGTAGACCACATTTGAGAGCACAAAGAAAGATAAAGGGAAAGTTCCTCTTTATTTATGCATAAGTTCATCCATGATCACAACAGGCGACGGTTCGTGATGCCATGATTGTTGAATCACCGCGATTCATCGTACCATGACTTCTTATGGCTCATGTTTGTCAAAGGGCCATGTTATCCAAGGTAGGATTCAACGACTGTTTTCCTTTATTTCGACAATAACTCACGCAAGCCTGCAAGTTTGGAGCATTCAAAGGGATTCATGAAAATGCAAAGCAATCTTGCTCGAGCTTCATGCTTGTGCGTCTCCTAATGGCCCCACAAAAGCATTCAGAAAAAATGGCCAGCCAAAGAAAACCACATAAAGTGATACGCATCGACCAAGTGAGCAACCGTAATATGCGCCATTTTTAGAGATCACTGTCCTGTGAACGCATAGCTGGCAATAATGTGCCAAGTGTGAGCAGTTGTCATAGACGGATAAACATCATGGAAACTGTGGGAGAAGACATGCCAATGTATCTTCTATGTTTGCTCTACATAGAGCCCCCAGCCCTTCAGATTGTGCATATAATTCACACATCAGAGTAGAGGGCTGGATGTATAGTTCGTGCAAAGTTCAAACTGAATAAAGAAATTGCTGAGCGTACCACAAGCAATCACCATATATTGGCGGAATGAAGGTGGGAACTTAATCCTTCACAAATTTAGAGTGAAGCATGTTTGTATCTTTGGGTCATCTTTCGTGTGGAGGGCAGACGGGTTATCAAATTTGCAGATGGGTCGAAGTAAATTGGAAGTGGGTGCATACATGCATACACTGCATGTATGAATTGATGTTGAATGTCATATCAAGCAACGTTGTTGCCAGTAAATGCAATCAAACCACCTCCATAGAAGTATTGGAAAAAAAGGTAACTGGGAACATGATTCCCTGCATGAGCACCTTACAAATAAACCAAGCCCAATTTAGGAGGATCCGTGAAATGATACGGCGGCACATCTACATCTGCCGCCATCTTCGCCCAATAATCCGCTTCCGTGTTCCATTCTCTCGGAATCCACCAGAACGAAACCACCACTCCCTTAGCAGCCAATTTCTCAATCTCACCCAGCAAACACTCCCACAGATCCCGATGAGCAATTGGACGGCGCGGCAAATACAACGTCATCCAATCCCTCATTATCCAGCGCCGGGCATGCACAGTCGCGCCATCAACAACATATTGTGCATCGCACGCAACGACAAGGCTCTGGATATTCTCACTAGCCCAGTCAAAATACCGCAGTGCACCGATCACGGCGCGTAATTCAGCTCTTTCGCTGATGGCAGTGATGCATTCATCTCCAAAGGGCCCGCACATTTCCAAAGCAAAGGAGGCGTAGTTCCTTTCATAGTATGAAGTCGGGGGACCGTACACAAACGCACAGCCAGCACGTGCGAGTTTGGTTCCGTTGTAACGGCACGATCCATCTGTGTATACCAGCACTTCATTTTGAGTATCGTAACGATAGAAGAAGCGAGAGTCCATGATCGGTGGGAAAAGTAATGCTGGGACCGTTCCTGGCATAACCTCATATCTTCGAGCAAGAATGTGCCCTGTGCCTCTCGAAGGCTTTCTGATATATGTCGAATGTCTGATGTTAGTGGAAAGGTGAAGTCTTCAAATTTAGATGTTCTTACGGGTCAGAGGGGAAGCCGAGGTATTTGCTGTTCTCAGAGGTGTAGTTAACGCAGCAAGCATAACAAACCACTACGGAGTGCAAGAAGCAGACGCGCAGACCATTGGGAAGATACCACGGCTCAAAGATGTCGGTCATCATGGATAAAATCTTCAGTGTTGGAGACAATGGTGAGATCTCAGGGATCTTCGATTTGTCTTGGAATACTTGCTGCGAAAGTATTCCCACATATGGTCAGGGTAGACGTGAAGATCTTTGTTCCCCCCCTTTTTATAACGGTGCGGCATATTTTGGGTATGCCGCCGGAAGTATCTTCTGACAATGAAGACTTTTGAGGTCAAATGTGACAGGGATCTTTCTAGCCAACTCATGTGTGAGATTGCAATTGCAGGTCCACGTATATATACCGAGTTGCTGACCTGACCTTGACACCAATGCAGGGGCCATGCAAGCACGACTTGAACCGGTGGGATATGATACAACAAGATGTGTTGTTTTTCTTTTCCGATATAGATCTACCCTGTCTTTTCGATCTTCTGGCCACAATTCAATAGTTGGGCTTAGAATTTGAGGGTAAGGGTATGATAGCCCGGTAATTCTTATGCTTTGAGATATTCGTAGGGTAGGGCGAAGAGACGCAAGATCAATTCTCTTTTCTTTCCTGCAAGTACCTGCTGACAGGAGTCGCCATTGCGTCGAAGACCAGTCTGAGGCATTTGCCGCCAGGAATCAGATGTCTTCAACTTGTGTCCATGCTCGGCCTGTGTAACTCGTTGTGACGGCTTTCTGTTCATGAAACGCGGGGATGAATGGCCGACCATTGGTTCAACTTGACCATCATCAAGGGCGAAGAAGAAAAAAGGCCAACCACTGGTTCACTTAACAGAACGGTGATCCTCGGGGTTCTAGGACAAGGATCGATCACCGGGCTGAATGGATAGATGAGTATATGAGACGTTCTGACAGCTTAGCTTTGCTTTGCTTTTTTCTTTCTTTTTTTTTGTTTCTTTTGTCTCCGGGGAAGTCCCATAATTTAGACCGTACCAGAAGTGTCAGCAAAAAGAACTCCTCCATACCTAACTTTCCTTTCTTTTTTGAAGAGGCACAGGAGGCTGCTTGAGATCCAACGGTTGTTACAAACATATAGCTTTGAGAAATTCCTCCAAACAAAGTCTTCAGGAATTGGTAATAATCAGCAACCCCAGCCAAAACATAATCGTTAGTGAAACATCGACGAAGGGGTGATGGGTGATGTGGTGATGTCAAGGCTGAGAAGCTGTGGAAAGTATACATATATATGTATACCTGTATGGATATATCATCTCGGGCACGTTTGATAACCGCCCTACCTAATTACCTTGCCACGCGAGCGAGCGATTCCATCAAAAGGTCAGACAACGTGCAACGGGCGTCAATGCTCAGGATGCATGGAATGTATGCTTGATGACGTCTGGTTTGGAAGTTCTCGATGCGAAGGTGCAAAAAGAAAAAAGTACGTAGAAAGTAGGAACTAGACCACCACCCATATGATTGGCGAGTCACCATTGCAGCAAGATTCCCCTTGCCAATGGGTTAACCAAAATTTAAAGAAAAAGTCAATCAGACTGAGTTGAAGGGATGTTCTGTCCAGTAGGTTCGTGAACGTGGTGGGTGAGAGGCTGGATCTCTTCACCACCACATACTCAGTTGTGGTATGTACGTAGAACGAACAAGTAGCGCTGAACAACCGGACGCTCAATCAAACCATCACAACAGAGGAAGAAATCGAGAGGACTCAACCAGTTTCCCGTTGGGTCTATAGTCTAGCAGGCATGTGGTTTGGCAGGATATTCATCGATCTATCCATCCATGATAGATGGAAGCAGGTGATGAGGCCCCCCGGGAGCAGGGGTTATCCATCCATCCATCCATGCTAGCCGTAGACGTAGACGTAGCCGTTGCCGTTGGAGGGGGAGTGGCAAGAATGAGTGTGATGGTTGATGGAGGTGAAGGAGAAGGTGAAGAAGAGAGGGAGAGACAGTGAGAAGCACGGATGCATTTGTAAGTATTACAGTATGTGTCACTTCATCTCTTCCTCTATTCTTTTCATCAAGCAATATGATCAAGCAGTATGAAAAAAAGAAGAATCTCCCGCACGGTGACATTTTGAATGGACGACCGTAGCAATGAAATGAAATGAAATGATATAATATGAGCTGTCTTGCCTATCTCTTTTCACCCCCTTTTGATACATACAGACTCGTATATAGTAGTAATATCAATCCCGAATGGCATGGTAGTAGTAACTCGGTCCATCAATCTATATCGGAGCGTCCTTGCATAGGCATAGGGAGCAGCGGAAGAAGAATACACACACACACATACTTACCAGCAGTATGTTGTAACAGTGGTTGGACTGGGTTAGAAACGGCGGTTATGACCTTATTATTATCATGGCTGGCAGGGATCAAGACTTTGGTAGCTGGTGAAGGGCGAGACTGAGAGAGAGAGGACAAGACAGAGAGATGGCAGAGCGATAGAGAGAGGGAAAAGAAGTCGAGAAACCATGGGAAGAATTGAGAGAAATGAAGACCTGAAGGAAAGAAAAGCCTCTCTGTTCAAGTCTGTTCAGTCTGTTCAATCTGTCCCTGTCATCCATCTTCGTATGTGAGGTATGCCATGATTCTTGATTCTCACGGGCTTATTTGTTTGATATTGATATTGATATTGATATCATTTTCATCATCTTCATCATCATCGATTTCCTGTTCATTCCTCTCATCTTAATGACTCTGGTTCTTCTGGTTCTTCTTCATCATCGTCTGTTGTCTGTCCACTGAAATCTCCCTCTCTCTTTTGTCTCTCTCTCTCTCTCTATCTTCTCTCTCTCCTCTCTCTGTCTTATCTATCTTGTCCTGTCCCATCTCCATATACGACTCTAGTCAGTCAGCAAGATGAAGGTATTGTGCTGCTGATTCCCGTCCCTTTTCTTCTTCTTCCTCTTCTTATACTTTCTCCTCCTCTTTATCCTCTTCTTCTTCTCATATACTCTGTACAGGCATTTCGGCGATCTCTGCGCGGCGGAGACAAGAACAACAGCAGCAAATCAAACAACCATCATCACCATCACCATCACCACGACCATCACAGCCACTCTTTCTCGCTGTCGCTTTCGCCATCTAAACCTCGACACGTATCGCTGCCCGCCAAAGTAAGGGGCCCTGCTGTCATCCACTACCCTAAGAAGGTGAGTCCCTCTTGATTTTCTCTCTTCTCTATCTGCTTATCTGTCTGTCTGCCTGTTCTGTCTGTTACTCGTTGTTGTCGTACGCCGAGTCAACAACATTTCTACGCTTTTACGCCTGATATCATACCCCGCCTGGCTACACGACACACGATACACATCATATCAACAAATTTTATCAAAAGCAAAGAAAACAAAAAAGAAAAAGGAAAAAAAAGCAATGGCCTGCGCAAGAAGAAATTATGCAGCATACGGACTGCCCCATCTCTCCTCTCAGTCATCTCTCGTTCAGCCTCGTTGACACGCGCAGTCAATGGCCCGCGGATTCTCTGTCTTCTGCTTCTCTCACACCGTGCTCGTGCCCGTGTGCGTGAGTGTGTGCCTGTGCCTGTGCCTATCTTTCTCTCTCTCTCACTCCCTCCCTCTCCATGAGTCTCTGTCTCTGTCTCTGCCTCTGTTCCTGGGCTTGCGCCTACGCCTGCGCATGCGCCGCCGCGCATGCGTATCCCCTCCGGCTGGCCCCATTATCAATACCGTCCGTGCATTGCATTCCATTGAAACAGTCTGGGCATGGGCGTCGACATGGACCTGGACATGGGCTTGGGCCTTGGTCTTAAGTAAGGACATGGCATTGGCTCTAGAAATAAGCTATTGATCTGGCAGGAGGGAAGAAACGGGAGAAAGAACAAGACGAGTCAAGTCTTTCAACTCCAGAAGGGGGGCAAATGAGGGTTGAGAACCTGTCAGAAAGAGAGAAATGTGAGAGAGAGAGAGTAAGAGAGCAAAGAAGGAGGCGTTCTGTGTTTCATCTCCGCTCATCTTTCTTTTTTTTTTCTCCTTCTTCTCGACTTTTCATCTTCAGAAGCTCGCCACTTTCCCGTTGTTTCAATGACATCCGTCGATTGGCTGACTCGACTCCAATTGAGGCTGAATTGACTTCACCTTTGTTTGCACTGCACCACAACAACGTTCATACACAGTCAAACAGACTACCAAAACAAACAGACAGACAGACAGCCAACAGTCCACATTACCCCCCTTAATACCTCACCTACACATTCAGACTAACCTTTGCCACTCCCTCTTGCTTTCTCTTCCTTCTTTTTTTGTTACTTCCAGATTATCAGAGCTCTATACGACTACACCCCGGACCCTTCCGAAGCCGGGCCCAACGAACTTCCCTTCAACAAAGGTGATTTTTTCTACGTCACTGCCCGTGAAAACGACTCGGATTGGTACGAAGTCTGCAATCCTGCGACCGATGCGAAAGCAAGCGTCGCCGGTCTAGTGCCCGTTTCTTTCTTTGAGACTGTCAGAGGAGGTAGAGACTCCCACGAGGACGACAACAGTATCATCGCAGGTCCTGGTGCAAGTGCAGTAACAGCTGCAAGTGGAAGTGCAAGTGCAAGTGGAAACGGAAACGGAAACGCAAACGGAAACACATTGAAAAACGAGCGGGAACAGCATCTCAGTGTTGCGTCGAACCACAGCAAGTCCTCCAGCGTCGAGAGCTCCGGCTCCTCAAGGTACAACTATAATCACCAGAACGGTACTGCTTACGAGGGGGCAGGAAACCTCGTCTGCAATACGACCGGACTCGCACAACCTCACGTCGATCTAAGAAGCCCTACATTCTCTATTCCCGAGGACGACGACACTTTCACGCTTGATTCAGTCGCTAAACGGGCCCCCTTCTCACACCCAACTTCCCAGGCGCAGTCACGTTCACACTCGACATCGCATTCGCGAACTGCATCACCTACCACCAACGAAAACTCGAATTCAAAACCCAACGGAGCAGCAGCAGCAGGTCTCGGGATTAACGTCGCGCTTACAAGCTCACAGTACAATTCCGGCTACGGGGATCCACCAGTACTCCCTAAACCAACGTATCCATCCACCGTTTCACCCATCTCTAATTCCAATTCCACCTTCAGCCGCGCGTGCAGTCCGCCTCCACCGGGAACTTTTAACGGTTATCCCACGCCTCCAATCGACCGCACATCGCCTCTACATACCAAAACACGATCGAATACCGTTACCGCTTCAGCCACCGGCACAATGTCACCTATGACTTCTTCAGCGAGCACTCACAGCGGTGGAAGCTCGGGTAAAGGCGCAATGGTCTATGCGGTTGTCCTATACGATTTCAAAGCTGAGCGACCCGATGAATTAGACGCCAAGGAAGGAGATGCGATTATCGTCATCGCGCGATCAACACCGGACTGGGTCGTTGCTAAACCAATCGGCAAGCTAGGCGGACCGGGACTGGTCCCCGTTTCTTTCCTTGAAATCAGAGATATGGTCACTGGGCAGCCTGCGGCTGATAATCTAGATGCGATAGTACGCGCTGGTGTGCCACGGGTAGAGGAATGGAAGAAACAGACGGCGGAATACAAGAATAGCTCTATTACTTTGGGGAAACTGGATGCTTCGGGCAGCGGGCATCATCCCGCAGGGTCGACTGGCATGCCTTTGGCTAACAGCAAGGCGACTATGCCCATGGCTGGTAATTCACATGCTAGTATGTCGAGTATGAGGAGTGGGCATAGCGGGCATAGCGCGAGGACAAGGGAGAGTGCGAGGAGCGGTAGGAGTTTCGGTAGTGGTGGACATGGACATTTAGTTGACCAGATGGGGAGATTAGCGGTTCATGAAGATGAGGTGAGTTTGTTCTACTTTCAATTCTGTTTTCAATTGCCTGATTGCTTTGCTAATGTGAATTTCTGACAGCACGGTAATTACGTCTCGGATCACTATCATGGCCATCCAGATAATCTTGACCCGTCGGCTCCTCCACCAAACACATACACGCCCGTTCTGGCGCCTATTTCCGCGTCCATCCCGAGATACACTTTCGATCAAGATACCTATTGGTACACAATTGAGTGCAAGATGGAGGATGGCAGCTGTTGGGAGTTACAGCGATACTACGAGGACTTTTACCAGCTACAGATCAACCTCCTAAATGCATTCGAAGCAGAGGCAGGACGCATTGAGGGCCACCCACGCACATTACCATTCATGCCGGGTCCCGTGAAGGTTGTCACAGATGCAATCTCCAACGGCAGACGACAGAATCTCGATGAGTATATCAAGAAGCTATTGGCAATGCCACCACACGTCAGCCGATGCCAGTATGTGCGCTTATTGTTTGTCCCACGGGAAGGGGACTTCGAAATCGATCCGGTGCTATACAACGATGAGCTGGCCTGTGTCGACTCAATGCTCGAGACGCCCACACCTGGTGGGCTAACGCATGATGAGATGCATCTCCCTGAGGGGCCCATTCCCCAGCAGCAGCAGCAGCAACAGCAACGACATTCCAATTCGAGCCAGCATAGACGGCATCCCTCGAGCGGTGCGCGTCCATCTGCTTCGCGACAGTCTTCGGCACAGCACCAGCCGCAACCTTCGAATGAATTCGATCTGCCTTACCCACCCAGCATTTCCGGCAGTACGGGCCGTCACTCGAATCGCACATCTGCGGGCTCAGGCGCTACGACAGGTAGCACTTCACGGACTACGACTATGACGAGCGCAAGCGGTGCAGGTGGAAGCAATGGCTTTACGGCTGTACCGCCCCCGGCATCAGTGCAAGAGAGACAAACCAATTCTCTCCCGCAAATGCATCCAAGCCCATTGACACCAGGGGCGGGCAAAGGTATATCTCCTGGCAGCATCAACACCAGCGGATATAACGGACATGCTTCTGCGCCTGCACAGCAATCTCACGCGCGCACGACATCTCATTCGCAGAACCAATCCCGTCCGCCGTCAGTTACATCGCCTACCTCGCTGATCCCGCCTACCAAGAATCCTAGTGTTATTGTGGCAAGTATCCCAGCCACCACATCCGCTACGGCCGTGAAAATAAAGATC
>AZGZ01000005.1:481435-495140 GCA_001636715.1 Ascosphaera apis ARSEF 7405 | reverse complement strand
ACTCCACTCGAGGACGTGTGCAGACTGATTCCGACAGTCGCGCACGCAAGAACTTTCGCGTAGTCCTCAAAGGGCAACCAGGTTGACTTAACAGTCACCCTATCAAGTTTCCCTTCTGCCGACAGAGCCGCGATTTTATCAAGGTAGGACTGTCTCAATGGGCCTTTGCCGGTGATGATGACTCCCAAAAACGGCAAGTCATCCCTTTCTCGAGTCGCGAGCGTAGAGTACGATACAAGCGCATCAATCAAGATATCAAAGTTCTCATCAGGAGTCCACGATGTACTCGACACAAGCAAAGCGCATCGCCCGTCCATTATCTTCTGAACGTACTGCGTCGTCTCAGCCTGGCTCGACAAGAACGCGAATCGATCTGCGCTGTCGGTTACTGGCTGGAAGATCTGGGCCGGGCGATCGTATAGCACGTGTATTGGTTTGTCGATTTGCAGATCACGACGCAGTGCGAGGGCCATGGCTCTACTGACGCAGAAATGGGAGTCTGCGAGATGGCAGAGACGGGTTTCGAGGTATTTCATGAGACGAACTAGGGGATGCGCGGGGCCGAGTTTGAGGGCAAGGATCGTGAAGCCGAAATTATGCCAGTCGATGACCATGCGCGTCTCAGTGGCCCAGCAGACGATTCGGGAGATGAGAAGTGTGGGAAGTGATGGGGGGTTCTAAACAGGATGCATTGAGTCAGGGGGAAGAGCTCAAATTTGAGGCTGCCGCAAGAACTAAGACTCCTTACCTGTACGATCATGAAATCACATTTGGGGCATTCGTATCGCATGGCAGACCACATTGCAATAATTTGATGTGTAATTTTGATAACTGCGGCGATTGGGTATAGGAGTTTGCTATTGAAAATTGCCAGGAATCTGGGAGGCGAAGGCATGACGACCAGCTCTACGTAAGGATTGTAGAGTATCTCATCTTGCGGTTCGGAATCTGTGCCCGTATCGTTAGCGAGCGGGTAGTTTCAAGGGGTGAAGAGTGTGAGAGTCGAGGCATACCGAGATAGCCAACCATATAGACCTTTGTCTTCATTTTAGCCAGACTCAATGCATGGTTCTGCATTCGCGGGCTATGTCCAATATCGCCCAACACGACGATCATGGCCTTTTTGGCATTAGCCTCGTCATCCGGTTGCGGAGAGAGGCCCTTGAGAGAGAGTATAGCATATCGTTCCGATTTCCTTTGGGCGACTCTGACACGAGATAAGTGTCGAAAGTACTGTCTGAAGAAGAAGATGGTAGCGATGATGATGCCGGGGAGGCAGAGCAAGCCGTAGGAGGCGAGGAATTGCTGTCTGCTCATGGTGAGAGCGTTTGTGGCAGGGGTGGTGTAGACAAGGATATGGTTCCAGGTGGGTTGCGCTTCTTCGCCAATCATAATCAGGGCGTCTTCCCACTGTCAGACCGGCGAGAATCAGATTGATCAATTCGATGAGATGAATTGAGTGAATGATCAGGCGATGTGGAATTGCACGGTTGCGCGGATCAAGTCAGTTCTGACACGGTGCAGTCCAATCCAATTCAGTGCAATCAAGTCCAGTCCAGTGCAGTCCAGTCAATTGAGCCGAATGTGTCCTCGAATGTGTCCTCAAGATAACATGCACTACGCTTTTGATTCACCCTTAATGACCCTCCTTCCCTGTAATAACTGAGTTGAAGTTGTCTCTTTCCTCGCCTGTGCCGGTTCACATTGCTGAGGACGATAAGGGCGATTGGAGGGGGGGTTCCAGTCCGTAGCAGTGGGAGTCAGAGGATGGGTCCGCCGGGGGAGAAGATGAGGAGGAAGAGGAGAAGGAGCGTCAGCTATATGATCGGAGAGTTATATATTCAGTCTCATCTATACATCTCTTCTCTTCCTCATCCTTATCTCTCTCTGCACGATGCACGATGCTTGATGCTTGATAATACCCGTTGATATAAAAATAAAAAAAAATAAAAATAAAAAAATTAAAGATGAAGAACTCCGCGGAGAAGAGCCTAATTAAGTATAAAAGAACGTAAGTATAAGAAACATACAGCGTTTGTTTATCACACCACACATATCAAGACGGTCAACGGTAAGTGGAACCAACTCAATTGGCCTAATCAGGCAATTCTACTCCCTCAGACGTCGCATCTCACCTCACCTCATCTCACCCGCCACATAATGATGATAACCATATACATACTGAGATACTGTATACTATTATATGTAGATCACCATTAATATAACCAGTTAATCGGCATCAAGGAAATAAGACCCCCTTGTCGATATTCAGACAGTCAGATATTAGGGAGGAGGAGTCGAGTTGAGTTGAGTCGAGAGCGTTGTCAGGGAATGGAAGGCTATTGAGGGAATCTTCTCTCGTCCACTCGTTTCAGCTAACTAACCCACCTCCGTTCTTTTTAAGCTTCTTCTCTGACCTAACCCTGCTCTGACTTGACCCTGCCCTGCCTTGCCCTGACTTGCCTTGCCCTGACCAGTGGACGGTGGACAGTGGAGCTGCGAGTCTCACATTAGCGTGCATCCTAACACCCCTGACTCGAAACGACAGAAAAGACAACCAGGTGTCTTGAAGGGAGTGTGTGTTCTCGTCTCGTTGTGTCTCGTCTGGCCTTGTCCTGTCCTGCTCTGATCTACTCTGCCTTGCCCTACCCTGCTCTGCCTTGTCTGCCGCTTGTCCCCAGGGTTGCTCATCGACTATCCACACCTAACATTGCTGGGGCCCATATTATACTGCTAGTCAGTGCTACCGGTTAGCCTATCAGCCAGCCAGCCAAACTCGACTTTCATCCGTCAATCGTTATTTATCAGTGCATAACAGATACTACCGCACTCATTGAAGAAACCCAAGAAACCCGATTCTTTCTCTTCTTCTTCTCCTCCAACAACTTTTGTATCACTCTGTTCTCTCACTCTTTGTTCTCAAACTTCCTTTCTTTTCCCATACATATTTCATACTGCGCATGCCATGGGCCGCAGTTAAATTTTTTGATATCAGGAGAGACTATATCCAAACTATGGCTATCCCTCCCCCTCCAATTGCTCCGATTTTGGAGTCAAGCAACGACTACGATCTTGACGATGAGTTGCCCGATCGCAATCGTCCTGCTCGTCTCAGCGTTCCTGAGATAAGCGTCACCCGTGGTGGCCCTCCTGCCTCTGCTTCCGCTCATTTTCACAAGCACAAGCGCTCTTCATCATACACACCGCGCAATTACCTTCCCCCTTCTTATCAAACACGACTCTCTTCGCCAACACCTTCGGCCACTCCGTACCTCAGTGACCGTTATTCTCCTCCCTCACACGCCTCCAACGCCCATATCCACACCCACAATCACACCCACAATCACAACCACGACAATGGCCCTGGTCTTGGTCTCTTTTCCACCGTCAATGGTTCTGAAAACACCAACGAAGTTGCTGCTGCTGTTCCCGGTTACCTCAATCCTAAACATGCCAGATATTTTTCAGAGGCTGGCCCCCCACCATCCGACAGGCGACAGTCTCTAGCAGCCGCCGCACTGACCCCGATCAGCAGCTTCAACGGTGACTCTAGTCCCAATGCTTTCAGCCCACATATGCTCTCTCCAACTCCAAATCTCGACCAGGTCAGCGATTTTGGAGAACCGGTTGATGAGCCTATTGAGGGCACACCTGCACTTACTCCCGTTGCGTTTTCTGAACCTGTTCATGGTCATGCATTGGATGATATGGAGAGTGATGATGGCTTGATGTTGGATAAAAGGTGAATATGCGTCTAATCCCCTGAAGTCCTGAAGTTTGAAATGTAAATTCCTATACTAACAAACCCTTCATAGGCCACCTCATAGGGACGCTTTGGCTGGCACGCTGGTCGTGATGCCGTATATATTCAGCTCAATCCTTGCTGTTTCTATTCAAAAATCGGACGGAGAGGAGTCAATCCCTATCGAACGAGCTCTCCTCAAGTCCCTTGCTCTCGTCGCATTGACATTCGTCTTCGGAGGTCTTTATGGCCTCTTCAAAACCCATCAACCAACCTCCTTTAACGAAAAACACTCCAAAAACACCTCCTCCCTTTCTCCCAACTCTCTCATCGCAACAGGGGTATCTCTCCTTCTACCTTTCTACGCCGCCTTCTCATTAGGCGCAAGCCGTGTGGCAATTGTCCTGCTACTTCACCTTTCTTCCTTCACACCCATCCTCCCATCTTCAACTGTAGCAGAAGTACTATACCAGCTCAAGAGACAGAGAACCCTCACTGCAGTTGTGGCGACCATGTTTCTAGCGGACGCAGTGGGTGTTACATCGCACGTTTCAATGAGCTCCTGCGTGCGCGGGTACCTGGCACTGCTCATTTCGTGCTTCATTGTGCCGCCTCCATTCGCGATACCTGATTCAAATGATGCTGCTCATTTTAAGATCGGACTGTCGTCAAGTTCTACATCTGCCTCTGCAGGGACCGACAAGATCGGGATGCGGGCGCCGAAACTGATTAATCTAGACTCGGATGAGTCGGGGGTAGTTCTGGTTACTGGTGTCACAATCGGGGCGCTCACGTTGATTGCTGCTGCGGTGTCTGGCAATGTCTCTATCGGTTCACGAGATATCTTTTTTGGAGTAGTCACTGCTGCAGCAACTTTGCTGGCAAACGATAATGTGTCGCCTATCATGTTCAGGGGTGACCCATCACACATCGGCCTTCTATCTGGCTTGATTTTGACCTTTATCTCAACGACACTTCTTGCGGAGAACCCGCGCAAGGAGTTTTCCGTCCAACTCATTTTGACCGGCCTAAGCTACGCGGTTCAGTCTTACGATATCACGAACGAAAGAAACCGCAAATCATCATGCCATGACGTCCATCACCACCACGAACACGATCACGATAACTCCCTTTCTTCCTTCACGAAATACCTTTTGGTTAAATCTGAAAATTGGCCACTTTTGCACTCCATCATCAAGGAGAAAGATTCACGCAAGATTTTTTACTTTATGATGCTCAATTTTGCTTTCATGAAAGTACAGATGGTATACGGTGTCATTACGGGCTCACTTGGATTGCTGAGTGATAGTATACATATGCTTTTTGACTGTTTGGCTTTAGCTGTGGGATTATGTGCGGCTGTTATGAGCAAGTGGCCTCCCAGTGAGAGGTTTCCGTACGGGTACGGTAAAGTTGACACGCTTGCTGGATTTGCTAATGGTGTTTTTCTTATGTGAGTCTCCTATATACTCTCTACATCGCGATCTCGTGAATAAATGTGTTAATGATGGAATGCCAGGATCATATCAATCGAAATTATATACGAAGCAGCAGACCGTCTGATGGCCGGATCCGAGGTTCAACATATCGGCGAGCTACTGTTCGTCAGCACAGCCGGACTCCTCGTCAACCTCGTAGGCATCATGTCCTTCGACCATGCCCACGTCCACGGAGGCCACGATCACGGCCACGACCACGGCCATAATGAAAACATGCATGGTATATTCCTGCACATTCTCGCCGACACACTTGGTTCAGTCGCCGTGGTCATCTCCACGCTGTTGGTACATTACTATAAATGGTCCGGCTACGACCCCATCGCGTCGTGTATCATTGCGATACTCATCTTTGCGTCTGCGGTGCCGCTTGTCGCGAGTACCAGCAAGTCGTTGTTGCTTGAGTTGCCGGGAGATGTTGAGTACAGTGTCAGGGATACCTTGGGTGAAGTTGGAAATTTGAGAGGTGTGGTTGGGTATACGAAGCCTAGGTTTTGGTTAGATGATAGAGAGGCTTCTGGTGGGCATGATCATCATCATCACAGCCACGGTCATGGGCATGGGCATGGGCATGGACATGGGCATGATCATCACCACGACCATGACCATGACCACGATCACGACCACGACCACCATGATGGCCATCACGACCACGACCATGGCCACACCCATTCTTCCCCGCATTCGCACTCCCCACCTTCTCACTCTCACCACCACGCGCATCAACCATCAGTCGCTACCACAGCATCTACCTCTCTAGCCGCTGCAACACGCAACCATGTTCTAGGCGTTATACACATCGTTGCATCACGCACTGCAGACCTGGAAGACGTACGAAGGCGGGCCTCGACTTTGCTGCGATCACGCAACATGGACGTCACTGTACAGGTTGAACGGGAAGGCGATGGACGATGTTGGTGTGGTGGTGGAAATCAGGGGATGGGTTGATGATCTTGTCTCCACTGGTTTTGGTTTTTTTTCATGATGTATATTGCATGCATAGCAATTCCCTCATTCATCTGAAGTTTAACTGTTCACCCTTCTTTTTTTTTTTGGATTTCTTTCTTTTTCTGCTGGAATATTTTGACAGTTTCGCTGCAATTTTACATTTTTGTGTCACTACATATAACGTCCATATGTCGATAATTGATGAGTTGATCTCACATTTCCCCTTATCTTCTAGTTTTACAAGTAAACCCGGCTACTCCTCTGGAGTAATACAAGACAGTGTATACTATAAGGCTTCTCATGGCATGTTAGGCCAAAGCAGCAAGATTTCAAGCCTGCTGAGCTCCGTCGCAAATCATCATCAAGAGGAATCAATTGTTCCCCTCTATGCCATCATATCAGGCATTCCACCCCGAGATATTGCACGCAGTGCACCTTATTGAGGTGGTGATAGAGGTTGTGTACAGCCTCTATGTGATCCACGACTTTTCCTTGTTTTTAAAGTATATATGAACGACAGGGGAAAGAAGCAACGAGTTGCTTCTCCGTAAGCATATCATATAGTCAGATTGGCGCAGCATTATCTGCGCCTGGCACTGAAAGTGCCTTGAGTTGCCCTTTAGTGGTGCAATTTGCTGGAATATCGATCTGGCAGCAATCATACAAACAATTTCCATGGACTGAGCAACTGGCTCAGCGTTTAGAGGAAGGAGTGTCATCGTCGATCTGTCAAAAAATGACAAAGCAGCAACGCGTATACTGCGTCAATCAATTGAGTCCTGTCGTAAACGGAAAAGCAGCCGACGAGAGCACTCGAATATAGATCCGCATTTGCCCATTAATTTGATGTTCAGTATGAGTTGATGCCCCTTTTTGCTGACCTCTGGCAATGGGTCAAGGCAAAAGACCCATTCAGAAGCCCGAGGTCGAGGGGCATGATGCCGGACTCAACGTGCAAAATAAACGCAAAAGAGATGTTATATATACGATGGCCTAGCAGTAGATGATACCTATGTCACAAGAGTAGAAAGGCCAACTCACTTTTTAAAGACATAAGAGTGATATCCCACTACATCATGCATCATGATCCGCGTGATCTGAACTGTTGGTTGCCGTGGAATTGAGATTCCTCCAGATTGGACACAAATTCGGATCTAAATGGTATGCAGCTGGGAGACTCTCGTCGATCTGTGCAGAATTCCTGTGCCATAGTGGTTTGATCATCGTTCTGAAGCCCAGATTACGAGGATCCAGGCCTAACTGAGCAGATACCACTTTCCAACAGGCATGGAAAAAGGACAAATCTGTTTGATCAAGATCTTGCATTCCCATCACCCATAGAAATGAATCACCTTATGTTGGAAATTGATATTTTTCCAAGGGTCAATTGATTTGGACGCCAGGATGTTGCTGAAATGTCAATGAATTGAGCGTCTGGCCAGTACTGGATCTCTTGTGGCAGCAAGGAAAAAGATCGTCAATTCTTTGAAGTCTCCCAGAATGTCCTGATCTGAAAAGATCTCTTAATTCGATTGCATGTCTCTCGCTTATTAAGTGCCACAGATAAACATGATATCGCAAGTCAATATCTAGCATACGCAGCATTTGGATCCATGGTCTATGAAGCCTGGTCGCCATATTGAGTGGGTGCACACTATCCTCGATGCGCTTGCTAGGCTGTACCATGTGTGTCATGAACAATCTGCGCCCCTGAGCAAATCAGCTCTGGAGAGAGGCGCATCTCGCAATGTCACCGGTTGCTGCACGGCAGCAGCACTACCGTCGAAGCAATAGCATATTGCAGGACTCTCTTTTCTCATTGGGATAGAGGTCAATGATATTCAGTTCAGCCTCATCAACATATCAATCAATCACTGTCCAGATGCCCTACGGCACCCAACTCATTGCCTCGACTGCCAACAATGTCATGGAATTCATATTGTTCGACCCTGGATGTCGTTGATAGCCGGGATTTGACATAAAGTATGCATTGATGACTCACACTCTCAGTCAATGACCCATTTAACCCAATTGGATTAAGGCTAGTCCTAGTGCGGTTAGCTTCCCGATGCATAACCTTAACTCCATTGGAGCTTCATTGACCATCAACGTCAACGCTTCCAACATCGTCACCGACATCAAGAAAGTGTACAAATTCACCAATTGTAGAGAAAGCATCGCAACAATATAGAAATTATATTGTCTTGCATGCCTGGCTTTGGGGGACTCTGGAAGGCAATTTGGGTGTGAAGTGCGGCATGAGCTATCACGAATAGAACAGCACATACTGGCAACATTTCTATGCATCGACCTGCCAGTAACATCAAGAGAAAAGAGAAAGAGAAGAGCAAAAAGACTCAAACGAACCTCAGTTTACAACTATCAAAGCCAGCATCATCATCACCATCATCATCATCAGTGGACTCTGTCAACATGTCTCAATCGAATTTCCTTATTCCTACGCTATACACAACTCCACAACAGGAGCTTCTCCCATCATACCATGAGCCCGTCACAAAATCATCGTACGATGAAGATGCTACAGTCACATCATGTCTAGCCCACCTGAAAGCTGAAGATCAGCCGAAGGTTATGTATAGCAGATACGGTGTCCAAAAACTTCTACGGGAGAAACATATCGAGATGCTATATGACATGTTAGAAGATTTTCCTAAGACTTTCGTGACGCTCGACTCGAGCCGGCCATGGATGATGTACTGGGCGATGAACTCACTAGCGATTCTGGGCGAGGACCTGAGCCATTTCAGAGAAAGGTATGTTGGTGATCAATGGCAATGTGGTGGAATTCATGAATTATTGCTGACAATGATCTAGATGCATTGCTACTATTTCGGCAATGCAGAATGAAACTGGTGGATTTGGAGGCGGACATGGACAATATTCACACGCTGCACCATCTTATGCTGCTGTCCTTACGATAGCTTTGGTGGGAGGTTCTGAACTTTACGATCTCGTCGATCGCAATGCATTGTAAGTGAGCCACTCAATCTGTGCATGCACAAGATTTGCTAATATTGGCTTCAAAGCTGGCATTGGGCTGCATCTCTGAAACAACCAGACGGAGGTTTTAGTATGGCAATTGGTGGTGAAGAAGATATCCGTGGTGCATACTGCATCATGACCTGCCTTTCACTACTGAACTTGCCTCTCGAACTACCAAAGGATTGTCGCGCAAGGACTGTACTAGGTTTTGAAAAGTTCACTGATGGATTAGCCGAGTATATCTCTCGATGTATGTCCGTCCTGTGCCAACATCGTCATTAGCCTACTCGTGTGCTGACAGACTGCAATAGGCCAAACATTTGAAGGTGGAATCTCAGGCAGCCCCGGCTCAGAAGCACATGGTGCATACGCTTTCTGCGGCCTTGCTTGCTTATCAGTTCTGGGTCCCCCTCACATCATGTTCAATCGTTACCTCGACATGCCCTTACTCATCGACTGGCTATCGTCCAAACAACTAGCTCCAGAGGGCGGCTTCTGCGGCCGAACTAACAAGCTCGTCGACGGATGCTACAGTCACTGGGCAGGCGGCTGTTGGCCTTTGATTGAAGCCGCTATCAGAGAAGGAAAGCAAGATGCACAGGACAAGAATCACCTTGGTAAAGGACTATTTGATAAACAGGGTCTGACAAGGTGGATACTGAACTGTTGTCAGGAAACGAAGTGGGGGTTGCTGAGAGATAAAGTTGGAAAGCCACCAGATGCTTACCATACGAATTATAACCTTGCTGGGTTGGCTGGGATGCAGCATAAAGCTTTCTATAGGAGAGATGATGAGGAAGGAGCTTATGAGGTGGTTGAGGGGAAGGCACCGTATTCGTGGACATCGGTGCCGGTTGAGAGAGACGACAGTGATCTCGGAGATGATATCACAGTTGATGATGTTTTGAAACTACAGGTCGTCTGGGCGGATAATGATGAGCTGAAGCCCATTCATCCCGTCTTCGTCATTGGATATGACGCTGTGAAGGATATAAGGGGATATTTTGAAGGGAAAGAGTTTACAGAATAGATAGCAAGCCAACGAGCACTCAATAATCACGGACATAGTTATATATATCACACTTACAATCAATCAGAATTCGCTGGGCTGTCAATGCGTTGGGAAGGTGCGTACCCTTTGCACGACTTCCCTTTCTGAAGCATACATGTTCTCGGTCGTTACTTCCGCTAATTCAAATAGATTGTAGCCCTATATTCCACAATCAAATTTGGAAAGAGCAATCCTTTGAGGGCTGCCCCGTATCAGTTTGTCCTTCCAATCTCATTGTCGAAATTGGCCCATGGTCAGGTAATCAGGGGGGGAGTCAATTATGCCAAAAGATTGAACGACAAGGTTAAGAAATTGATAGTTTGCATTGGAAGTAACTTTCTGCTGTAGGGAATGAAATTGACATCCCTTTGAACTGAGATAGATAATCTCAGCGATTCCCCGGTCACCAGTATAAGAAGTGTAAGCGTGCATACATATCTGCCAATGTTACCACTCAACAAACCCACAAAGCCCCTGATCGAACGATGAAAACAGTATGTAGCAGGTAAACAACAGCCTGACATACACCTTATACTGGGAAGGTCATTAATGCATTATGAACAAAGAAAAATTTTGATGTCCATATCGCATGACCGGTAGCAACTTTTGGGAATCCTGTCTTGCCGGATGAAAACATGAGATCACGACTTGAATGTCCCACTCAAGTCTCCTGCAATCTGTGTTCTCTGGACACAAATTCTGATCCCTCCTGACGACCATTTGATTGCCAGCATGGCCTTGATCGTCCCCTCCGTCATCGTCATTCATCTGCAGGTGACGGTCTCTTTTGAACGGGCGTTCAACTTGGATGCGATTATAGACACCTGGGGCCACGAGAGGCCCCAGCGAGATACATAGCCCGTGCCATATGGGATATGTATGAGTGCTTGTAATATGTAAAATGCTTTGTTCCAAGCTTTGTGGACGCCTTTTGGCCGTAACATGGCCCAGAATTCAACTGAGTGCAGCCATTGAGGGTGCGGAGAAAACGTATGGCTGAAATGGAACATCCCGTAGAGCTGTTATGCCTTGAAACCACATCAGCTCGTGATGCGTTGATTCTTCTAACTCGCATCTTTTTCTCTTGTCTCGGATTGCATATCCTCGTTTCGAAAAGGTAATCTCGGCATGCTGAGCTTCCGGCAGATTTCTTGATGGACATAAAATATTCCAGCGATTGATGAACAATTTCGCCAGCCAGAGCTTCAATCAAACACATTACCGCCGGAAACTTTTTCTTTCTAACGTAGCGGATATGTATGTTGCGTTACTAATTGAGCAGTTTAGCGTAAACTGCTGCACAACACATAGACAGGCTCCAATCATTATTGTCTCGAGCCCAATAAATCTTCACGCGCTGTTTCGCGCGTTCATATTAGCGTTTGCACGCCTGGTTCAACCAGTCGTAAATTCTCAGTCCTGAATGTTGCAGCAGGAATGAAAAACCGTCACCTAGACTGTTGATGGCAAATTTATGTAAGCTAACTATCTCCCTGTGACGAGGCAAGAACTAAAATGAGACGAGACGGCTTACCGGTTAGATCCTCATGATTTGGAAGATCTGCCTCCCCTAAAATGGCTGCCCATCATTGTGGGGAGTCTCTCGTTTCACCGTATAAAAGTTGGAATTTTGTCGTTTTTTTGACTCAACATATTTCTGAAGATGAAGCGTTCACATCGATATTGCAATGCCTAGCTAGCATGGGGCGACCGGCGTTTGTTTCGTTCACTAATTTTTGCCTAATTGTTGTGAGCAGAAACAAAACCTGCCCGTCGGTCTGTGGGTGATATGTTGTGAAATATCTTCAATTCATGTTGCTGAAATGGCTTCAAAGATCATATGTCGTAAACTCTTGTGAACGAAAGCAATTTGCGTTTTGTTTTCGCTTTGATGGCAATCCAAACTAATCCGATCATATAAATCCAGCCTGCGTTTATATTATTTCTAGATGGAAGTGAGGCGATGTTGTTTGTCGTGGTAGCCATAACAGCAGACTTATATAGCCTGCTAGAGACAAGTGCTCCATGTTGAAGATCGATGTTGGCGTGGCAGCTGTTGAAGAGACAACGAAGAAATGAATATAGCGCCGCACGCCGGACAACACTAATGGGCAATCGTTATATTTGTGATAACAGGCCAATGCACACACTGTTGAACCATAGTATCAAAAAGGATACTGAGGTAGCTCTTGTCAAGAGCTACTTAGCTGTGCTGGTATACATATTACTGCAAGCCGGGCAGATGCCTATCGACTCAGCCCTGTCTTTGGTGTATGCGCCGAGCATATGGGTCAGAATTTCACTATACAAAAAGATCAAAATCAGTTCATATCCTCACAGATAAACAATGTCGCAATACCAAGCGAAGCAAACATCTGGTTTTTCACTTACCCAAATTCTTGTCTGTAAAGCCATTGGAATTTTAATGGTTGATTATCTGGAGGAGAGCCTCGTCGCGGCTCTCCCTTGAGACCTTGTAATGAGAGACCTCAACAGCGGACAAGAGGTGTATTACTACCTCCTGGTCCAGCATCTACCTCTGCACAACAAGGTAGGATACTTACCATGCCAGCATGCGAATAGCGTAATTCGCATGCAGTCGCAGGGTGCAGAAGCACCCTGCAACTAAGTGAGCATCTCAAAAAGTGTGAGGTAGATTGTTGGCCACAGGAAGAAATATATAACTTATAAGGAGTGGTTTAACATCAAGGATACTACGCTGAATTTTCTGCATCCGCTGAAATCAATCAGAAACTACATTCTGATAGTAGCAAACGCCCTTACCCGGGGAAGTCCACGGCAAACAGCTGTGTCTTCAGTGGAGGCGTTTTCCGTGTCAAGGTTATACAAGTCTGTGCAATGTTGACTTCTGTATTGGATGCGTCGTTAACAGGGATTTCTCTTATAATTTTCACAAATGACATAGAACATGCTGCGATACATTCTACGGCTTCATTGACTTATGGTAGCTCTTCGGTTCTAAGCACACACAGCGACATCCTCGCTCCACATCACATCCCCTGAGCCCCTGAGCCCCTGAACCACCAAAAGCTGAACATCTACGAGTTGAGGATGGTGAAGCGACAAATTTGATCAATGGGGTGCTCATGCTCGTATATCTAAAAGCCATGATTTATAAAAAGATCAGAATTTCCTGCGCTCATGCGATATGGTATTTCTCGTTCACCACCCTTTCGCAAACAATCATGATTTTTTGTGCGTAGGTTGATGCGGCAACCAAACAGCAAACAGCCGTAAAAGACGATCATCATCTACGCAAACCGTCAACTTGATCACCAAACTCTCTCATGATCATGATTACAAAAACAATTCATTGAGCTGTATCATCATGCTCAGCCCTGTCGCACGCTTTCGTCATCCCTCCACCACCCGCAATCTTGCAACTCTACCCCCATTCACGCCGTTCAACCCGCACCATAGACCCATAAACCACTCCCTGCTTCC
>AZGZ01000005.1:427832-453799 GCA_001636715.1 Ascosphaera apis ARSEF 7405 | reverse complement strand
CGCCGAATCATCCACCGTGGACGCAGCTGCCGCACCATCTTCCTCTCCTTCATTATCACTCAGCACGCCCTCAATATGACTATCCCTAAACACAGGCAACGGCGGCCTCACAGGGCTCAACGCAATCTTCGGACGACTCTTGAACACGCTGGCATAATCTGCCTCCTTTTCAAATAGTTCCTCACGGGGTGTTGAGGGCCCTGAGAAATATCTCCCGGACCGGGGTGTTTGTGGGTTTGAGCCAATCCCGCGGACGGGAGATTTGAAAGGGTCGGCGGAGAGGAAGCCGTCCTGTGGTTGGGGAGTTGATGCCGTGGCTGGTGATGCTGATGATGAGCGCTCAGCGAAGAAAGCGGCCATTGATTGTTTGGTGCGTTCGGTGAGAGATAAATTTTTCATTTGAGTGGTGAGTTCAGGGGACAGGTGCGGTTCATCTGAGGAGGTGTTCGTAGATAATGCATCATCTGGTCCCCCAATGGACGGTTTATGAACATTGATTGACGGATCAGGAGAAGGGACAGAGATAGGGGCAGGGGATTGAGGAGATGGAGGTTGGATATACTCCATTTGTTGTGCAGATAGCAAGCTTGAGTTATCCTTGCTGTTAGAGACTTTGCGCGACGAAGCTGGTCTCAAACTACTCGATGAACGATGACCCTGAGACCGTAAGGATAGTGCAGGTGATACTGCACAGTATCTATCCAGAAACAATTGCGCAGAGCTGCGTCTGCCCCTGGGCTCGACGGGACTTATATTTCCACTGTCTCTTTGTATCTTTTTGGTCTGGTTCTCAAGCAGAGCAGCATTCATCGCCTCAATTAACTTCGCATGTTCAGACTGTTGCGGAACTTCATTGGTGTCCATGGGTGTAGGCTCAGTAGTTCCCCTGGCAATCCCAGCGACAGTGAGTTCCTGGTGTCGTTGGAAGACAGGATGGGTTGACTGGTTCCGGGGCCTGAAGTTCTGAGTACGAGACCTCTCACTGCTCAATGATGTTCGAAAATCCTTCCACATCTGTAGACGTGAACGCTGTTCAGCGACACGAGCTTCGAGTGACAACAACGGTGTTGGATCCGGTTCTAATTGGTGTGAAGAGCTCTCCAGTTCATCCTGCTTGATCAATCGCCACGCTTCAGGGGAGCCATCTTCCCAAAAACGATTGTTTCGTGATTTGCTGAGGCCGCCTTCTAGGATGGTATCTGCCCACAATTGATCGCCTTGCCATGATTTCATCAACTTGTCGTGTGTTTCTTGGTATAATGCATCATCTCTCTGCAATGTCTTGCCTGTGAAGCTATTCAATCGCACATCAAACTCCCTTTCCTGTTCCTCCAGAAACTTCGTAGCGCGGGTGGAAATCTCATGTAATCGTGGACCATCCTTCGCATGTGTCTGCAAGGAAGCACGCAACGCTATGAGCATTGGCAGTGTATATTCCTCTGGAACAGCCATGGCAGATAACTTTTTGTCCCTCTTCTTCTCCAAGCTCATGCGCAGAACAGCTGTCGACAAGACAGCTAACAACTCCTCGAATTTCTCGCCCTTACAATCATCAAACATTGACTTGCGCATGATGATGTCCCGGCCTAAAACACCGGACTTCTTGATATCAGATAGTACCCTGAACAAAGCAGCTCGCAGATTCGACGACTGCAGCTGATCACCCGGTGGGAAGAAGGGATTGAGCTTCGATGCTGTCTCTTGAGGGTCCCATATTGAAAGGAGATGATACAATGACCACTCAACGGCCTTGATTCTCTGACGGAGATTCTGCTGCGACGGCGAGAATGATCGTGCTGAGATAGATGGCCAATCCGGCAATGTGTGCAGGTCTAGTAGATAGAGATTGCGCACGAAGATGTCGATATTTGACGGCGATGGCCACTGAACACTCGATACCCTCGCTGCCGTCCTGACATTGGATAGTGATGATGATGATGATAATGACTGCATGGTGAGATGCAATGATATGACATGACAGATTGTGTCTTTCGAATGGATGGAACAGGGGCAAGGGAGATCAGATAGTCGGTGATCTCCGTTATCCCTCGTTTTCCCCAGTTTCTCCTCTCGCCAACAGTCAGCCCGTCCTATCGCCGTCACTGTCACTTCCACTTTCACAGCCTATCCTTTGCCAGTTCGTTTACCTCGCTTTCTTTCGTCTTTCCCCTCGTCTCTGGTCCCTTGGTCCCTTACCCGGTGGGTCGCTGGGCACTAGGCCTGGGTGCTGGGCGCTGGGCCACTTTATGGTGCCTGGGCAAGGCAAAAGACAAGGCTAAATAGAGGATGATGGTAAGATGGCTCCCTCCCCTTCCCGCGCACCGTGTCGTGTGTGCGTTTTTAATTTGATTTATTATTGTTTCTTCATAAAATCTTCTTCATTTCTCATCTCCTCTGGCTCTGTAGTTTGTTTGATTTAATATTGTTCTTCTTGTTGTCGTTGTTGTACAGCGATATTGCATATCATAATCATACCGTGCGGACCTTTTATATATCAACGATCATCGAATACGCTCTACGGTGACGGTCCGACCACTCACTGCCTACCATTATCGCAATCATAATCACAATTCCAACTGAAAAAATTCCTTGCTTGACCAGCCTGCAAGCTATTACTTTCTCAGCAGTTTCAAATTACATCGCGCGACTCGGCAACGAGATATAGATAAATATAATTTCAGAGACACAGACACAGCTCTTTCAAGATGGGACATGTTACATATCCAGAGGATGATTGGAACTTGAACAAGCGTACGGCAATCACTTCCACGGTGATGTTGTTGTTGTTGTTGTTGTTGATGACGATCGAAAGATGAATCAAGGAGGAAAAATATACGAGGGAGAACAGAATAAAAGACATCGGCCTCTTTGCTAACTCTAGCCTTTCTCTACCCATGATGCAGTCCTTGGGGAAATCCCAGAGCGCTTCGAAGAGAACACCTCCTCGCCAGTTCCCTTCTTCCATCTCGTCGAGCGCCTCAAGACCACCAAGCGCGAGGGCTGGAGAAGGTGCGGTGTCCAGGGCGAGTCCATCTCCGACCACATGTACCGCATGTCCATCATGACCATGCTCGCGCCACCTTCGCTCACCTCCAAGATCGACGTCGCTCGTTGCACCAAGATCGCGCTTGTCCACGACATGGCCGAGTCTCTCGTCGGCGACATCACGCCCATCGACTTGAACATCACCAAGGCAGAGAAGCACGCCCGCGAGGCCGAAGTCATGGATTATATCGCCAAGAGACTCCTCGGCAAGGTCCACGGCGGTCTCGCCGGTGAAGACATCCGTGCTGCCTTCCAGGAGTATGAGGAGAGCAAGACCTTGGAGTCGATTTTCGTTCATGATATTGATAAGATGGAGCTCATTCTTCAGGCTATCGAGTATGAGCGTGCGAATGACGGGAAGGTTGATTTGGCTGAGTTCTATGATGTGAGAGAGCGCATCGTGCTTCCTGAGGTTGCTGAGTGGGCGGATCAGGTGTTGAAGGAGCGTGATGACTTCTGGGCGACTCGCGAGCGCCCTGCTAAGAAGAATTGAGAGAGCTGCACGAGCAGTTCGCTCTGCCATCATAATATGATGGGTCATCGACAGATGACCAAGACATTCGTCTTTTTTCTTCAGTTCTGTTGCTGTCGTTCTTGTCGTTGAAGGCGTGATTCACATCAAAAGCAGATAATTCCTTTTTTTCTTTTCGTTTCTCGTTGTCAATCTGTTTCAGCCGCATCATGTCCTTCTTTGCGAGAAACATTCACATAATCAAAATAATCCTTAGTCCACTGATATCAAAGACACAATCCCAGACTCCTCAGAACCTTGTAAACATCAAAGAAGGACGAAGCAGGTTAAGCACAACGAAGAAAGAAGATGCTGTTATAACTTATTCTCATCAACCTCCTTCTCCATCTCCTTAGCTAACGTCTCCGCCTCTCTGCGCATCTCCTCCATACTCCTCGGTTCTCGCGCATCATTATCAACACTCGGGAAACTCGCCCGACGCGCATCCATGGCCTCCCATTGATGTCTTCCAATATTCCCTCCAGGCCCATTCATCATCCCGTAGATAGCGTCAGAGCCGCCTTGATCGTCCATATCGGACTTCTTCCTCGGTATGATATGCGTATGCACATGCGGCACTGACTGTCCCGCGTCGATGCCGTCTTGTATAGCGATATTCAGGCTGGACGCTTGATAGAGCCGCTCGATCATGCGACTGACCTGCCGGACTGTGAGGAAGAGGTCTGCGGTCTCGTTGGGGGTTAGGTCTGTGAATCGGGGCACGCGGCGGATAGGGCAGACGAGGACATGGCCTGGCACGAGGGGTTTGAGGTTAACGAGGGCGAAGGAGAGGCGAGTGATGTAGAACACCTGGAAATCATCCAGTCAGTCAATCAGTCAGTCAGTCGGTGAGTTACATTCGCCCTCTCAATGGTATAACGGGTGAAATGTGCAGGGCAGACCTGTGAGGTGACCAGGAATGGGCCGAAGTATATGGGCGTTGTTGTCATGGCCATAATTGTGATGATGATGCTATGTCTGATGTTTCTTGATGCTTCTTGATGATAATGATGGTGCTGAATATGATAGTGTTGAAGGTGTAAGATGGTCAATGTGGCGTTTGATCTGTATATATACTGCGCTCTACGATGTATTGTATCATGTTCCACTCGGCAAGTCGTCAACCGGTCGGTGTCCAATTCAATTCATGTCTCTTCCCGTTATTATAAGTCCGTAGCGAAGTGAAACACGATGAGAAGGGCATGAAGGGAGACATGGAGTGCTATTGTGATTATTATCAGGAGGAAAATTGATCAATTGAATGGACATCTCATGATATTTGAACATCTTGCTATATGGTAGTGCACAATGGCACCTAAACTTTGGGTATCATATCTACTCTTCATCATCATCAGGAGGATAGACATCTTTCTCCTCTCCCATTTCATCATCAGACATCAAGAGCCCTCCTCCAGTGGCCTCAACGTCATCTTCCTCTGCAAACTCTTGCCTGCTCGGTCCAGCCGTAACAGTAGCAGCAGCAGAAGCCGTCGCAGAAGACCCGAATCGCTGCCTAGTAAACGGATTCGACTCATCTCGCTGCTCAGCACCGGCCCCATATTCCCCCCTGATCCTTTCAATGATCCTCGCACCCATGATCAACTTCCTCCATGTAGACAGAATCTCTTTTTCATGTTTCAATCTCTCTCTCTCTTCCCTCCGTTTTTCCTCTTCATGCCACGCTTCCAGGACAAGGTCTGCGTTTTCGGACGCAACGACCACACCTGTGATGACAGGCACGGCCATCTTACTCCCGAACTCGAAGCCAGTGACAGCTTCGGCGAAGTCGATGCCCAATTTCTTGCATATTCTCACAGTGCCGCGGTATGGAAGATGTGTTGCGCCTTCAGGGACCATCGAAGGGACGAAACAGTCGATATTCCCGTAGGAATTCTTCGGTATCACGCCGTCTTGTATAGGTGGTGGGATGATATATTCGGTTTGATATTCAGCATAGAGACCCTGGAGCTGCTTCTCTCCATTCTCGCGCTCGTATTCCTCAATCTCTCGTTTTCGAGTCAACGTCACGGCCCGAATGGGGACACGCTTCAATGGTGCTTCTCCGATCTTGATCTGACGACCCTCACGTCGCCAACTCTCAGCAGACATACATTTCAGCACGTCGCTCCTCTTATAGACTTTCTCTTCCTTGGCTTTTGGCCCTTTGCCTGTGACGTATGTCCTGACATGCTTAGCTCCCGGACGAAGTGCTTCTTCACGATGCAGGAACCTTTCCAAGACAACGTCTGGCGAGGATCGTAGACTTTGCAAGGTATCCCCTTCTTTCACGATCTTACGCTCAGGCTGGTTCGGTTTGAGATCTTCCTCTTCCTCCTTTTTATCTGAGGCAGTCAAATCCTTGACAGGGCGCATCCATCTACGTAAGATGATATCGAACCAGTCGACAGGGATGTACCGCGTTGGACCACCGGGTATGCCAATGGGGATTTTTTCAACGGGGATTCTGAACCCTTTTGTTTTTCCTGGCCATGTTCGTCGTTTGAGGTAGCGTGTCGTTACGTCTTTCGCTGTTTTGTCGGCTGAAAATGCGACGACGTATGCAATTATTTGCTTTGCTTTTTCTGCTTTTGCACCACGAGGTTCAAAGACGGACAGGAGTTCGGGGGTGGTTGCGACGTAGTGTGGGAGTGTCTTGAGGACCAGAGTCTCTACCGGTATTACGGCATGCGTGACTGGTGATATAGCTTCTGTCCAATATATTGGGAAGGGGAGGTCTGTATCAATTGGTTTCCTCCGCGGCTTCTTGGATTTCTTCTTTGGTTTCTCAGAAGAGTCGCTGTTGTTTTCTGATTCATCGGATGACTCAATTTCTATAACATCATTTCTGGGCTCTTCATCTCCCGGTATGGTATCTTCGTATACCTCTGCTTTAGTCCAACCAAATCCGATAGGCTGGAGATTGGCGACCATCCTCGCTTCAATCCCTACTGAACGAAGCAACGCGGTGAAAAGTTGCGCGCCAACATCCCTAGAGCCTTCGCATCTTCGCGCCAATTTCCGAAATGCAGCTCTGTTCGCGATCTTCTCGCCTCGATGGAATCTAGTGGTGTCTTGAGTTTCTGAGGTAAAAGAACGAATCTCTTCGTTCAATACTGGGAGTGGTCGATATCCTCTTTTCCGCAGACCGGGGGCTGTAATCTTGAATTTTGATTTCCAGTACGCGGCTAAGATCCTTAACAGTTGGATCGTAGGGTCTCCCTGACTCAAGTCAGGCTGCTGTGGTGGTTTTTTGGCCGCCTTTCGTTTCGCTTTCCCCTTTACACCTTTCACTTTCTTCTTGGGCTCTGGAGGAGGTGGTTGCAGCCCGCATGCAATCTTCCATTTCGTAACCTGCTCATGGATTTCTTTGGGAATCTGCTTGAACAAAATCTCCTGGACCTCCTTATCATTGATCCATGCATTTCGAATGGCATTATGATATAGCAGGCATTGGACATGCAAGCAATGACACCCTATCCTAGCCTCTCGTTCTTGTTTCGATGGGCCTTTTTTCATAGATGATACATCTGCAAATGTATGGGCTTTGTCGAGGGTGACTTCGATATCTTTAATATTGTCGAATGATGGGAGTTTAGTGGGAAGTTGGTCCATAGGTGTCATGACATCTTCCCATTCTTCTTCTTCCTCCTCCTCGTCATCTCCTTCTTCAATGTCCTGATGTGCTTCCTTCAGTTGTTTCGTCTCATTATCGCCTGCGTCCTTCAACTGTCGGTCCTCTTTTAAACTCTCAATTCCCAACTCGTCTGACGGCGATCCCGCAGACGATGATAACGAGCTCAGAGAGCTCGAGTCACTATCAGAGTCATCCTCTCTCTCCCTCTTAATACCCCTTGACGTCGAGACAGGCGCAGGTGCAGGCTCAGGTGCAGGCTCAGGTTCCTGTGCTATCGCCGCTCCCCAAGCAATACGCTTAGAACGCCTACGCTCGGGAGATGCACCACGCTTTCTGGGTAGAAACGGAGGCATTTTGCAGATAAAAAAACCGCTCACATGATCAACTAGGCGGTTCGTTCAGAGAAAATCCCTTCGACTTGATAATCAGTCTGTTTGCTTTCTGGAAGTTTGCAAGTAAAGTTGATGCTGCAGATTAGCAGCCGTAGACGGGCGGCGGCGAGTGGCGTATCAAATGACGGCTGCCAAGTCTGGGTGTGGCTAAGGGAGAGAGAAATGGATGGACCGGTAAATATTTCGATGAGAGGCGAATCCGGGAAATAAAGCGTGAGTGATTTTGTCGATCGGGGAGTGATTCTGTATGATTTGGGGATGACATCTTCGCATCATCTGATGATCTACTGCGTCTGCTTGAGCTTGTAAGTGAGGGGAAGCTGTAGGGACAATGTGTATGATGATATCAATGATGTAGCCATCGTTGTCGATGGAAGAGCCAGTATCGGGGCTACAACCTTAATGAGATCAAGGGCATATGACCATAAGCATCATGGATGGATGGAATCGAAGGTTTGACATGACTAGTGTGGAGGGTAAATCAGGCTACTATGAACGCATGTTTGATATCATATTTTCAAAAAGAGCCGTACGATATGTAATTGATATGGAGGAAGGATGAAATTGCAGACTTCAGTAAGGAGTTTGTTATTCTTATTTTTTTTTTGGTCTTTTTGACGTCAATTAATAGGTATGAAAGTAAATTTATATGTACTGATATGTTGAATCTTCCAAATTGAAGTCATCATCAATGGCATTTGTGGCAAAGATAGGCATTTGATCAGTGAGAAAAGAATAGGAAAAGAATAGCAGAATACATCGAAAATTGAATGCCAATGGGGATATCATCAGACGTAAACATATTAGGAAAAAGAATAAAAACTAACAAATGTATATCGGGGCAGAGAGGAAGGGAGATCGCTGTGAGTATGAGGAAGCTTCAACATTTTTTGTTCCCCTTTGCGATGCCAGGTGCATATATCAATGGGTTATGAACAGATGGCCAGAGTTTCATCCTTTTACTCCTGGATTTTATGTTTCTTGGGGCGGCTGACCGACTGGCGGCGGGAGGAACAGTTGGTATGGACACGGTCAATGTCGTATGGGTTACCTTCATACTCATCCCTTGTCCGACTGGCATAACTGATCATAGAAGCAGTTCTTGAGAGTCTGAGATTTCTGCTTTCACGTCTCCTCATCTCTTCTTCATCATTGTCGGAGATGGTCGACTCCGACGATGATCTCCTAGAATCATCATGATGAGCCTTCCTCTCATGCTCATGTTCATTGTTTTCAGTAATGCCGGAGAGATCGTTGTTGTCGTTGCTATTGTTGTTTTCAGGTGAGTCCTCGACACCTTCTTTCTCTGCCATCTGAGTCGCATGCTCCTGGAGTCTGCGCATGAAGGCATCGGCCTCGGCGGCATACTTGCACCTCTTGCGAATGGCAGGGCCATACTTGTAGAAGAAGATGGGCATGGGCACACAAGCGAGAGCAAGGAATCCAGGAATAGAACTGGCCCAGTGGTTACCCAAGTTTTGGTACATGTAGTTGGTGAACAAGGGGAAGGCAGCGCCACAAAGCGAACGAAGAACAGAGTTGGCGGCCAAGACGGATGCAGCGTATATGGTGTACGCGTCGATCAGGTAGTTCATGACTCCCAAGAAAACAAGGACCATGCCGAAGCCGAAGGGTGCACCGGCAATGATGGGAACGATCCAGTGGATGGAGGTGTAGTTGGTCCATGCGAACCAGAAAAGACCAATGGGGAGCGCAATTCCGCCAACGATGCAAGGCGGTAGACGAGCCTCTGGTGGAGCGAATCCCCCGTATTTTTCTGAAATCTTTGCGTAACGCTTGTTATCTAACATGTTTCCAGCTGTAGCGATAAGCATGCCGACAAGGATACCAATGAAGGCGAGGCCACCGACACCCGGGTTCCAACCGCGGCCTTGCTGGAAGACAATGGGGAAACCCTCGAAAAGCATGTAAAGGGTACCGTAGACGATGGCCATGTAGATTGAAAGGAGCAAGACAATAGGCTCCATAAAGAGCAACAACCAGGGACGGCCGAGGGAGGTCTTCATGGCCTCGCCGAAGGTAACGACACCACGCTCAATATCAAGCTTGCTCATGTAATGTTGCCCGGTGACTTTCGAAAGTTTTTTTGCACGCTTGCGGAGAAGAAGAGGTGCATAAGTCTCCGGGACGAGGAGAGTGCAGATAATCCAGACGGCACCAGAAAAGATGGCCAGGAAGCCCTCAACCCATCTCCACCCTTCAGTCATGCCCAAGAAACCACCAATGATAGGGCCGAGGACAGGACCAAGGAAAGGCATGAGGGCGAAAATACTCAATGCCATACCACGAGTAGTTGCAGTAAACATATCGGCAATGACACCACCTGCGTTAGTCAAGGGAGAAGAACCGAAAGATCCAGCGAAGAATCGCAAAATCATAAGTGTTTGTGGGTTCTGAGCACCAGCACAGCCGGCATTGAAAGCTGTAAGGCCCATGTAACTGACGAAGAAGACAATTTGTCGACCATACATTTCCGACAAGGGAGCCCATAGCAATGGACCAATGGCAAACCCCAAGACGAAAAGAGACACACCCAAAGTTGCGACCTCCTGACTGATGCTCATTTCAACCATAATCTGCTCAACACCACCTGTGTATGCTGATGAAATCATAGCCACACCTAACGTAGAGACACCGGCCATGAATGTGATGAACCATTTGAAACCAGAGGACCAGGCCATGGGATTGCGAGGATCATTTGGGGTCCAAACGACGACATATGGGTCTTCCTCTGTACCGGATCCATCATAGGGGTGATTGAGAATATGTTCATTAATGGCACCTGGCTCAAGAACCTGTCGCCAGAAAGGGATAGTACTCTTAGAAGAGTCTGGCTCTGCTGAATATGCCATACTGATGGCTTCTGGAAATTTTTTTCTGCTTTCTTGATGATAAGCTTCAAACAGTTTTTCCTTTTGAAGAATTGATATATAAGTCGGTGGATGCCCCTCAGATATGGGGAGATATGCTTAACCCCGCGAGAAAGGGGGATTTGAAAGCAATTGCAAGGATTCGACTGTTGGTGGCTGCCGCTATAACCGGTAGGTGTGCCGCAATCTTTGAGAGTGAAACTAGTAGACAACAAATGCCTGCGATGGGGTGTCAGTCATTGCATGCAGAGCAAACCGCCAAAGAGATGATGAGACAACTCATACAATATGATTTTGGGTATATAATGCGCTGCTTTTGCCACAGATATATGTTATATGCTATACTCGGCTGTGGCCGATGAATCTGTATGGGCTTGTGAAAGACGACAGGCCCCGTCAAAGTCAAATGAACCAGATGATCAAATGACAAGAAAGTAAAAAGATATGAAAAGTACAGAAACGAGAAGTGAAGAAAAGCAGAGAATGATAAAGGCAGATAGAAAAGCCTTTCGGACCTGTATTTATCAACGGGCCGACATGATTATCAATCGGGGCAGCAAATACAGAATAAGATGGATGAAGATGATGCAGGCGAATTGAGGGTAGATCCGGCAGTTTTTGCAAAATTATGCAATAGAAAAAGAAAAAGTGAAAGAAAAAAAAAGGATAATCTGATCCAAAGAAATGCTGCAATGATATCTCCAGCCGCTTCTGCGCCTGTTCCATGCTCTCATATCCGAAGTGGCGGCAAGGCTTATATCCTCCTTGTCGTTATCACTTTAAATGGCATCCTCCTTCGTTGCTGTATTCCCTTGCCAACATTGAATTCCCCGTTGATTCCAGTCGGCGAGGCCACAAGAATTTGCGCCTCGTGGTCGGTGGGTTTCAGAATTGATGTATGACATGTATACGACGTTTTACTGAGAAGCAAGGTTGAGGAAACAGAGAAGCAGACCAGGATAATATGCCCGGTGGACGGTCCAATTTCATGTGTTTCTTTTTTCTTTTTAGCTTATTCCTCGGTGGAGATAGCCATTGAGCCCGTACTGTAAATCCAGAAGCTCTGCGATAAAGTAAACATAATTCCGTTGTTCCATTGAAACTCGAGCAAGGAAGTCCTGGGCAACCAATTTTCCAGAGACCCAATGAGTTTCTAGCTAGTAATGTAATGGGCCCTTTTGGTCGCAAATAGGTAAAATTGAGACAGCCCCCAACCAATTCGTCTTTTTTGCGAGGCTCGGCGGAGAAGATCTTGCACAGATATCCGTAGCGGCGCCGCCGGGCACTTCAAGGAAGGTATATCAAGAAAAAGGGGGGAAGGAGACCGGCGGGCCAAGACAGAGCAAAGTGGTGAAAAATGATGTTATCGATTGAAGGTCCGGCAGAGAAAAACGTGGTATCAGGTTCGAAGCTTAAATCCAGGCCCATCGCGGATTGACTTGATTCGGCTGCAATAAGGGGGGAGGTTGAAAACATGGCAAGCAAGCGGGTCAACGAGTTGTGTTTCTTACAATTGCCTCATCAACCAGCTTTGCATAAAGTAGCAGCGCGCAGTTTCCAATGCCAACGGTCAAAAACAAATGTATGAATAGAAAGAATCACAGGCCTTTGTCGGGGGAACGCATGGCGGCAAAGGTGTACTGTGCTGCAGCTGCTGCTTTCACTCTTCCAACTTAAGTTTCGGCATAGGCCCACGGTCGAATGTCAGGAACGTACCGTACACCAGCAAGCGAGAGATGTGCAAGCCGATCACCGGTTGGCGACGATCAAGATATATCAGGCCATTTACCGCATCAAAGAGCCCCGAAGGTCTTGCTTGGTGTCGTGATGGAATTATGTGTGAGAATCATGCACAACATATATATTTACCGATTGAAGAAGATAATCAACCTCAAACATATTGGGATACCGTTTCGCGCGTGATGCCGGCAATATGGTGTAGCAGAGGCGCTCAAGGGTCCAAATGTTAAGCATTGACTGGCTGAGAGGGGGCTTCACGAAGCCACTGGATCAAATCATGTTGGGGCCCCTGAGTGTCCAACAAGTCTATTTTGAGCCCTACAAAGCATATAAACAGCCCAAAGGTATTTTGAAGGCTTGGATCATTCATTTTTCGGTCATCCTGCTCTGCCCTGTTTCATACATTCTTTCCATCGTCGTTGACCAGCTTCAATGTCGTCCGTTAATTTTCCTGAGTTCTCATCGATTTCAAAGCCGATATCCTCGAGTTATCATAACAGGAGGTCGGCTTGACTGAAGACGCTGACGTGAAGAGCTCATAAATTCCTCTGCTGGACTATGCTGGTTGATTTTTGCAAAAAAAGACTGACTCAGACGCACGGGCCAATCTCTCGGGTATCTGGCCCCCGCAGCAGTATACGGTTTATACGAACGGAAGAAGGGCAAAACCGAACGCTAAAGAACAATCCTGCGTACGCCAGTGGGCCTTCAGTCCAGAAGGAAAAACGCTTCTCTCTGGTACCTCGGCTTCCTTCTTCAAGCCTTATAGCAAAAGTTGACTTTGTGGGAGTACAGTAGTCATTTTGACGTCTGCGGTGTCAAATAGACTTAGCTTGTTTTAAGGATGAGCTCTCCTAGACTTCCTTGTCGCAAGCGTCCAGATTCATCATCATGACTGCTTTCAGATGTTTGGCGGGGAACAGGACAGTCCTAGGAACTAGAGATAAGGGGGTCATGTCATTTTTCCCGGAACTTCAGCGGACTGACCGCTCATAGTCCACCAGCCTGCCTGTATGATGTTATGCGCTCCGTTTAATTGCACATTTACGGCTCCTCGCCGTGGCTTTTAATCCTTCCTTTTTTTCGCGCCTTCTTTCAATGGCGCTTAAAGGTAGCCTATCCATATGGCGTGCATGCTTCTTTCGGCATACTCTTGCCGGAGAAGTACACAGTATGCAGGCCGCGTAGACAAGGAAACTCACGCGGACACAGGAGACAATTTACCTCTCTGTAGTGAAGTCTGGGGACGATATACGTGATTTTTCCGCTTCATGAGCTCGCATTAAGCCAAGCATCACCGTGATACGAATCATTCAGAACGACACGTCTATCAGGATTTGATTGACAGGAAAGGAAATGCTCCGAGAACGAAGCTCGGACAGAAGCTTCGCTGTCATTCAGGCGTCTTGCACGCAGTTCCGTGCTTGTGGTGACATGAGATACCGCCAATTCAAGTTTTCACCTTGCGTCTTGGCCATTCACCTGCTTGTAGGGCAAGACGAAAAAACAGCCGTGCGCTTGACCAGTTCAACCAGTTTTTTTGTCTTCATTTGCCTCAAACAGTAGTGCAGCGCGTCGCACACTGTGATGCCGACTCGGCTTATCAGCATTGGCAGACACCCTCCGCTGAAAGGGCCTCAAGCAAGCCACGGTCACATTAGTATCCGCCGACTATGAAATTCTTCTAGCTGTCTTGCCGTATCCATCGTATCTCGCGGAATCTGACCATCTGCATGCATCTCTAGTCGATTGCCTCATGGGCCAAAGGTAAATGTGACGACTGTTCGTCGATCACAGTAGAATCACTGGGGTAAATTCAGTTCGGTAGCAGACCCAATTGCAGATGCAACTGTGTGCTCCATCTCCGCGAGTATGAGACTCGACAGCAGGTGCCTCAGCCTGCTCGCGCAAGCCAGCGCCCTTGCTTGTTGATACCATTGTCGACACCTTGCTGAAGACATACTCATGGTATTGATTGAGCCTGCAAAATCATGCGAATTCATTGCCCCTCAATTATCGATGCGGTGTAAGGTCAACAAACCTACAGAACCTTTGAAAGACTCCACTGCCCTCAGCGATCACATATACGCAACGATATACCCATACATGCGTTGCTGAGGCCATCGTGCTCTGGTTATCTTCCTGGCATGTTACGTCGCGTCCTCCGTTTCCAATAAGATCGACATTCAGAGGAGGTTGGTAAAGCACAACTCATGCCCAATATGAAGAAAAATCAGTGTTAACGGGGTTAGCACTGGTGCAGCTAGGATACGACGAAGCATATGCCGTGGCAGCTAGCTAAGTCAAGCTTGATTTGTTCCCCTGCAAGACCCGTCGTTGTTTTGTAGGGGATCTTGTGCGCGTCCTGCTATAGACAGGGCCATCAATGGGTTTCTTTTCTTTTTAATGCGAATTGAGATGATCTGCCTGCCTGTTGCTGCGGTCTGTTATTTAGATATCATATATATAGCAGCTTCTTTTCTATCTTGAGTTACTTACTTTGGCATTATTCGCGTACAATCGTTCGTGTTGGAATTGATGTATAGACTAACAGCTGCGAACAGGGGCAGTGACATCAGACGAGCAAGCAATTGGGGCAATGTTGGAATTGTAGCAGCATCATACTGTCAAAAGGGGTCTCGTGTTTCTGCTACAGGGCTTATATTCCGTTGTCGAAGCTTACAATGCGAAGAAAATTGATAGATATATAACAGGATAATCATTTAAATGGATGATTATCACTATCTCGTATATGCATATAGATAAGTTATCGGAGACAAAATTGTATACACAAAATCATCTCGCAAAAGCAACCAAGATGATATGTAGTGTAGATAGCAGATCAATTATACAACTCCACATTGAGCAAGTTGATCTTCGAACACCTTATGTATCCCGCGGATGCGCAAATACAATACCTCTCTCAGGGAGCATAGTCCCTGGATCACCCTTGGTTATCGATACTCGAACTGCACATCAAGCAACGGGCCTAACAAGTCGAAGAAATCCTGTCCGCCAGACCATCCTAACTGATTCGCTCCAACTCCTGCGAAATTCATCAGTGGATCATGTTGCAAGGCATGATCCATTTGTCCCCCGCCAGAAGCATTAGACGTCGTGGATCCACCTGCTCCTGAAGACGTCTGAGGAGGCCTCGAGAGTAACGCTGCAAGATAATTCGTCGATCCAGGGGTCGTCGTCTCATCAGTCTGCATGGGGGTAGCAGATTGTGAATTACCCATATGCTGACCCTGCTGTGGGCCAGGTATCTGATTCATCATCGTGCCAGCGGATGACAGCGGAACATTGGCGGAGGAGCCATGTGGCGCAGAATCTGCAGCATTATACATCTGCTGGAAATGGGCTTGGGAGTGAGGTTGGGGTTGATGGAGGGGTCTCGGCATGGAAGGATCTTGTGAGTTTCTCGAAGATAAATCATTCCTTCTGTGGTCGAGGTGGTTTCCTGGTCCAGTGGGCATACCGGTACCGTCCGCTGTCGTGGAAGTAGCAGCGGTATTAGTAGGGGCAGAAACCGGTATCGTTGCGGGTGGGAGCGGTGCATTCCCACTATTTGCATGTATATTTGCCATTGAAGAACGCTCGTAGGACTCTATACCACTAGGCATTGTGATGCCTCCCACTGTGTTTGTGAATCCGAGACCGGGAACGTGAGGCTGCACTCCAGATTGACCAACGCCGGAAGGTCGCAAGTTGGCGGGGTATGGTTGTGTCTGGGTCTGTTGTTGCGTGCTCGTGTCGCTGGTGTAAGGAGGTGTGGAGCTTTCCGCTCTAATTGTATGAACCAGAGCATGGAGCAACTCGCCAAAACGAATCGAGAGGTGAACATCATCAACGACACATGCGCAAAGTGCATGCGCGGTACGCTCAACAAGGTTTAGAGAGACAGCATTCTCTGCTTCGTCGGCACTCAACGCGACGGACTATAGGAAAGAAGGATGGTCAGCAAAGTCGTTCTATAATTGAGAAGCATAGCCTATGAACGAGGTGGTTAGAATTTACCTTCAGACAGAACATCGCACCAGCGACAATTCTCGAGTATGTCCGGATAGGAACATGCTTTAAACTATCATTCGGAAGCAAGTCATCCACAACAGTCTGCAAAATCTCTCTTGCGGCTGTAACAACCTGCATGAAGTACTCCTTATTATCTTCATAGGGGTTCAACATCGTCGAAACCGGCATAGCATGTTCTGGGTCAGCGTTGCGATCACGATGTTCGACAACAGCTTGTAAAGCCACGGAATTGACGTAGACCCGAACATAGCTGTATTCAATCGACAATATAGATCTCATAGGTGCCGAAAGCTTTGCCCTCTCGAAATCATGCTGCCACTCGGTCAGGAGTGGATTCAGCATCTGTAGGAAACGTAGATATTCTCCCGTTTTGATGATCTCCCTGGTGCGCTCGCGAGACTGGAAAAGAAACTCATTGCCCCTTTTCATGAGCGATGCAACAGTGACCCAGCATCTAATCGTATCTCCATGGTTTCTGCTACCGTCATGATCCATGAGAGATACAGACGTCAAGTTCTTCCATCCAAGTCTTCCAGCAGTCTGCGTCAGATAGACCCAGAGCAAATTCTGGACACGATAAGCTCTTTGCCGCAGAGTTTCCGAGCTCCAGATATCCTTCCTCGCCTCTCGAGCTCCTAGCATGGTATTATCGTACTCATCAAAGATGCCCAACTCAACAGCCAAAGACAATGCGTTTCCCAGCATAGACCAACACATCCGATCAGATCGCCAAGCAGGTTCCAGCCAATCAATCTGTATCCTTCCTAGAGCAGTCGTTGCTCTAGTCTTGCGCTCTTCATCACGAACAAGCAGGCTGTCGCCGTCTCCAAACGCAGGGACGTGCAATGCACGAGGGTGCCATTCTGAAAGTAGTAGAAGCGCTTCACATGTACCGAGTGTACGCAGACCACCTAAATGTACACTTGAGCCTATCGTGTCGTGTATGTGTGGAGTCGAACTATCGTTGTCCGGCATATGTGCAGCCTTAAACTGCTCCTGTCCGAAAATCATGCGAGATATCATGTCCTGGAGGTACCTCCACAGTTGATCATGAACCACGTATCCTCTCGAAACAGACCCTCGGCCTGAGAACTTCATGTATCGAGATGCAAGCATCAAGATAGTTGCTGCCAGGATGGGCTCCTCGTCGAGTAACATTTCATGAGTTGCTGGGTCCTGAAACGGTGATGAAGATATTGGTGTGAAAGGCGCAAGGTTCGTGTGGAAGTAATTGACCATCTCCAGCGCTTCTGCCGCCGTGAATAAACCTGACCTGACGAACCGTAGATTCGACCATACCTGCAATGCTTCCTCAGTCGTGATCGTTCGTGGCACCGCAGGCATCAACTCTGGTGTTTCCAAAGCAACACTCGATCTCGAAGACCGTAAAGCCTCCAGCTCATCAGCCCGCACCTTCTCGCTCTGCCTCCCTGCCTCCCACAGCAGGCTCAATGCATCATGTGTCGTATATGCAGCATCCTTGAGCAGAGTTGACGAGGCGTTGTCACCACTACTTCTTGATGCAGGAGAGAAAGCTCTGCCAGTATCTATTGAGTTGAGTCTCGAACGTATACCGCCATGTAGGAGACCAGGCCTAGAGCCGGCTCCGACACCGGTGGTAGGCCGAGTACCGGGAAGAGGAAGGGTAGCACCAGGACCACCACCACCACCAGCGGCACCGCCATAATCAAGAGAAGGGCCGGGCAAAGAAGCATGGCGCCGTGGATTCACGACGTTCACATTGGGGTCGACATGGGCGATACTAGCAGCAATACTCTCCTGAGCAGAAGAGTTTGAACCAACGGAAGCAGCAGCAGCAGCAGCGAGGGCAGCCGCCTTCTTCTTGCCTCTAGTGACGGAGAAAGTACAATTCTTCCTTTCCCGTCGACATCGGCCACACGGACCAGAACGAGGAGCATCAACTGATCCTAGATCACATTTCACTCTGCGTTCCCGACATGGGATACAAGCCTGGAGATGACGAGAGGAGTCAGCCAACTGTCTCACCGGACTCTCTTCCCCCGGCGCCATAGATGCACTGGCAGCCAGCCGGCAGGAAGAGATAGGTATATGAAATGAGCAGCCCAAGAAAATTCTCAGGCCCCTCAATCACAAACTCACCTGGTAAGCACGCTTGTGGACTTTTGGCGGGGGAGAAGAAACCGCTGACATACCTTACCAAGCGGTTCTTCTCTGCTTCGTCTTGAGCTTAGCTCGTCTTCCCCTCCCCCAAAATCAACGCACAAACAACAAAAATTCGAACTTGGCAGACTCCTCGCGCGAGAAAACGTAAAGGAAACGAGAGAAATGTGTATCAGAGTATGGTAATATCAGACGTATCGAGATCTACAGGCAAGCCTGGACATGTATCGGCAACTCACGCGATACTCAAGGTCGGGCGAATGAACGAAGACCGATTCAAGGACCTGAGCAGGGAGTACAAGGGGAGAGAAAGTGACCATTTCCGAGAGTAAGAGATTATAAGCGAGAAGCTGGAGTCTGGCATCCACAACCCGATACCACGCACCAGCGATATACGGAGAGGAGAGATCTCTCACGCAGAGCGGACGGACGGCGGGTTCTGAGTCGTCCGTTTTCCGCTTTCCCGTTCTCCGCTGGGATAAGAAGAAGAGGCTGTTTGGCATGATAAGATCCCACTCGTCGTGAACTGCCCTTCCACAGCCCAGACTTCCTTCACTCCTCACTTTTCACAGCTCATCTGTAAACATAGCCATTGACCATCGCCATTGATGTCGTCCTCGTCGTCCTCGTCGTGCATCTCAATTGCTCAGACGGCTTTTTAAGGGCATGTAGGGCGGGCGCGGCTAAAACCGCCGAATAGCCGCGATATATACATTAAACGCGCGTGTATGTCCCTGTCAAATAAGCTTAAATAGACGCTGTAGCCGACGACGACGTCAATTCCTCCCGAACGTCATCGGTCAATTTGGCTGTGAAGATGCCATCTTTTGATGAGGATCAAGCCTTTGCAGCCCAGTGAAACGATAAAGATGGTTGTTCGGGGGGCTTGTGCGTTTGGAATTGTGCTGAAGACTCGCCCGTGTCTGTCATTGGCGAGAATCATGGGCTGTTGATCCGGGGTGTGAGGCAGATCTCATCTATGCTGCCAGGTCACCACTATACGGCACAAATCGGCCGCTATCAAAGGGCAGTGCATTATCAATGATTTTCATGCCTTTAGGCCTTATCTCCAGCTTATCTGTTTGATGTGATTGAGTGTCACTACATACGGTATGCTACATCTTTAATTCCGCCGGCAATGATTGTGAATGGGCTCAGCTATGGACCTAAGCTCCTCATCAATGCCAGGCTAAGTGACGAGTGCATGGTGCAGGTAGACCTTGAGTTCGACGATACCAATCGATCAATCTCTTTCCAAGCTCATACGCCGGTGCACGTTCCAAAGTCCGCTCATTCATCACGGTTGTGTATGACGCTTGGCAGGGACAAACGGTACCGGAGAGTGGCCAGAGATTAAGGTTAGTGGGTTTGTCAATGTGCCTTGAATCATGAACAAGTCACTCGTACACATCAGCATAGGGCCTGTCCTAAGAGAGGATGAGAGGGGAAGCTACGTGCTTGTATGCTTGTGATTGAGTCGAGATACGCATGTTGCCACTATCTGATCTGCTCAACGGAGGTTTCTGTGTTGCTGAAGACGACGATGTTACACACAAACGAACATTCGTGCAAAAGCACTATATTCCGTGGCGCTCTGCATCAAGTCATATGGTCAGTTACTATACCTATGATTCCAGACAGTGATTTGTATATGCCAGCTGTGTACCGACTCAATGGATGGGAACAAGAGACAAAGTGTCAACATCTATATTCCAGATGTCCATTTACTGAAATAGCCAAACGACCTCACGAGCAATTCATTACCTCATGACATCTATATACTTGCCAGTTCTTCATGACTATGTCACGCGACATGGCGCTTTGATGGCAGTCTCATGTTGCTTCTTTCTTATCGCCAACCCATGACTGGGGAATCCCTGCTCTTGATACCAAACCGCCATGTTTAAGCAGTGTCAAACGGCTGGTACCTTTCTCTCCTTTAAACACCCACGAACATCTCCAGAGCTCTCTTGCACATATCATTATGTCAAGATGAACACAGATACGAAGGCGGTCCGCCCGCAAAGGAAGCCAGATCGCCCAACGCCGAACACAAATAAACTCACGTCCAACGAAGCGGCGCGAACAGCACAGACCCGGGCAGCGGTACACCGGAGAAGCAACAAAGAAGACACAAACGAACAATCTTCAGGGGGCCGAATACCTGGCTGCAGGGAACGGAGTACTCATTAGGTACATCCCACGCATTTCATTGGTTGCAATTGCAATCAATTGGCAAGCAAAAGTGGAGTCCGTGCCTGGGGACGGCCCTTTATCTCATCTGCTGATATCAAGCACTATCGGTAAAGGCAGGCAAGGTGCGGAAATTGACGGTTGGTGCCGACTACTACTTGTTGCATTTGGGCCACTTTTTTCTTTGTTCCTTCGGTCAATAACTTTGATCTAATCGGGGGCGAAGATACTGGAATTGGATAGTTGTTCTGAATAAGGGAGAAACAAGTCAGGGTGGGAGATACTCAAATTGAAAGGGTGCGTGCGTGCTTTTCGCAGAGATGGCATTGCATTTTTCTTTTACGTGACCGGTTTAGATCGGTTGATTCGGGGGGAAGCGCAAGGGGGGAAAGGGAGATTGAGATATGGCCTCTTCTTCAATTATAAGAATGGCCGATCATGGCTGTTATCCTTGGTCTCTCCTTTCTTCTTTTCCCTCCCTTCATACCTTTAAAGAGTTGTCCTACCAGCGGTATACCTTGCCTCAAGAAGAAACATTTCCAAAAGACCATTCCAAAAAGGGTCATATCGACAACTCCTCTACCATCAACATCAATCAATCAAAATGTTTCGCAAGGTTACACCCCGTGTCACCACTGCCCTTCATCAGGCAAGGCATATGCACAACCTTCCCCAATCTAGTCGGCGTACAGTCAGTTCTTCAACGTCGAACCGCTCGCCACTCTCAATGGCAGGACAACCAACCTCTGCACCGCCACCGGGTCTCAGATCTATTCCTGTTCCCCCTGGCCCGGGCACCAAGCCCATCAAGCAGCGCGATCTAGCAAAGATGCCCACTTCGAATGTTATTCGTGGTCTAGCGTTACTCTCAGTGATGTCCCAGCCTAAACTCATGGACATCGCTACGAAGCTCGTGAGAAGCAATCTTAAATTGTTGACTGGCAACCGCATCTCCCTTGCCCTTTTGGATCAGATGTTCTACTGGCAATTCTGCGCGGGAGCTACCGCTGCTGAAATTGAGGCTACGTGCAATCGGTTGAAGATGTTGGGGTATAAAGGTGTTATCGCCATGTACGCCCGCGAAGTGGACACCTCAATGGCACATACCATGAAGTCTAGTGAGGAAGTGATGGCGCAACATAAGAAGCTCGTTGGGGAGTGGATGGAGGGATCATTGCGGACGATTGAGTGTGTTAAAGAGGGTGATTTCATTGCATTGAAACTTACAGGTGCTGGCACCGAAGTTGTTCGTGCATTGGAAGCGGGCGAGATGCCTGATGAAGTTATGGGTGATGCATTGAAGGAAGTGTGTGATGCAGCTGCGGAAAAGGGGGTCAAGATTACGGTTGATGCAGAGCATGCTGTGCAGCAAAAGGCCATTGATGCTTGGACAATGGATTTGATGAGGAAGTATAACCGGGGGAAGCTTGTGATTTATAATACCTATCAAATGTTGGTGTCAATCCCCTTTACCTACCTGCGCACTGGTTTGTTTACGGCTGCTGACAATTGGGATACACAGGTATCTCAAGCAAACCAGTGATGTCCTCAATTCCCATCTCGCTATGGCTGAGAAGGAAGGATTCAATCTCGGCGTGAAGCTTGTGCGTGGCGCATACATCAATAGCGATCCTCGCCATCTCATCCACGATACTCAAGAGGATACCAACAATGCGTACGATGACACTGCCGCCAAGCTTGCGACCTACCATCTCCGCAACGCCGGTCAGGGACCCGAGATCGGTCTTGTGCTTGCAACGCACAACAAGGAAAGCATCAAGAAGATGCGTGAGTTGCGCAGACAGCAGTTCATGAAGGGAGAGAAGATGAGCGAAGTGGTTTATGCGCAATTGATGGGTATGGCGGACGAGCTTAGTTTGAGCTTGACTATGCGGGATCCTGTGAGTTGCCATTGCATATCTGCAATCATATTGGAGGGAAACAGTTGCTAACAAAGATGTGTGTAGAATGTCTCTGAGGAACCTATCCAGGTATTCAAGTACTTTGTCTGGGGAACTACAGAGGAGTGCATGCTCTACCTTCTCCGACGAGCAGAGGAGAACAAGGATGCGGCTCAGCGGACAGCGGATAGCCAGCGGGCGTTATGGAACGAGTTGAAGGCTCGTGTTTTGCCGGCGGCTGCGACAGCATAGACTGACTCCTTTGCAAGCTCTCTTTTGCTGTTTCTCTGTTCTCTGTTCTCCCTTTCTCTTATTTTCTGTCCATTGCGAGATACCCTGCCTCTTTATTTATTTATTTACGACTTTGACTATCGCATTGCATATTATGATGACACTTCGCTTATTGTTTCCCCCCCGTTTAATGTACGATAAACTACCGATCTTTTCACAGAATATAGACATTTCCTTTTACCAGACTTGAGCCGCCAGAGAGAATAAAAAAGCCGTTGCCTAAGCCGTGTCACGGCACTCTCGGTTCTGCTTCTTCCCCAGGGCCCGTCAAGCATCTAATCCAGGGTTTCTCAGGTTTCTCAGGGAGGGGGGGATGATACTCGGGAGAGTCGGTCAGGGAGGAAGAAATCAATATCTTTCATCTTGTCTTTCCTTGTCTTCCTTGTCTTCCTTCTTCTTGAGTCATGTCACTTTCGCATCAGCCTGTCAGACAGCCTTCATGTCTAGCTCAAAGCCATCAGATCTCGGCAGCGATCGGTTGGTATCAAATAGTAGCAGTTCGTAGCCCACATCATGTATCAGTACTTCTAGTACAGATGACCCCATCCATAGCAAGCTTCATTTTATGTATGTATTTTCAATTTTTGTCTTTCTTTTCTCCGATTGACAGTCTGACACCCAAACCATTCGCCCTTCATCTTACACTCTCCCTCTTCAATATCTCATATCTCATATCTGGCCCCCCTCTTCCCAGTGAGTAAGAGCGTTCCAGCCCATAAGTCTCTGTCGGCAGTCCCACGGCCTGTTGAACTCTCTTCGCCCGTATCGGTTTGGTCGTCGTCGTGCTCACTCTCATCTGCTGCTTGTTGCTGACATATCTCGATAACCTGACTGACGCTTCCAGTTACTGTACTCTCCTATACATCCGAAACAGAGACATAGCTACTTTTTAATTCCCATATCCATATAATTTGAAATCAGGGGTGGGAAGAGAAGAGAGGATCGCCGGAAGTCTGTCGAGGGAGAAAAGTATCGTTACAGGCCGTTTATCCATATTTCTATCCATATATCAATCGAGTGTCTTTCCCCTTCCCAAGGGCGAAGAGAAGAAAAGGAAGAAAAAATTTCTTATCGTTGCAGCAATTTATATAAACAGGTTTATATTATACCTGTGCGCTTGGAGATAAATTCGGTTTCGATATCATCCAGCAAGCAAGACAAAAAAAGATCAAAGCATATTCCAAAGCATGGAGTGGTTAAACACCACAGCCAGTGCTGGCACCGTCCTCACAGACCCTCAAGCGTCCTTTTTACCGCCTCTCCCATCCTATACCCTCACTCCTCGCGAACGCATATACTCTGGCCTACCTGACGGCATCACCATCCTCATCCCTCCCCTCGTTGTCTACTGGGTCGTCTCGCTGTTCTTCCACTTCCTTGACGTCTACAATCTCTTCCCGCAGTACCGTCTACACACACCGCTCGAGGTTCTCCAACGAAACCACGTCTCGCGCGCTGACGTCGTGCGTGATGTTTTGCTCCAGCAAGTCGTTCAAACGATCGCGGGTGCGTGTCTGGTTTATTTCGACGACGTCGAGTATACAGGCAAGGACGGCTACAATGTTGCCGTGTGGGCATTGAGGTTGAGGAAACTCACCGGCTACGTGCCCTCGGTATTCAAGTTGGTCGGTATTGATGCGGTGCAGTTGGCTGGCAAGGTCAGTGCGAGTGCGCCGACTCTTGCTGGTATCTTGCTCGGCGGGAAGTATCCCGATCTCACACAGACGATTGTGGACGTTAAGACGGGCGCAGAGGTTCTTGCGCCTGCGTTTACGGGTTGGGAATTGAAGCTTGCAGAGATTCTGTATTACTACGGTTTCCCTGCGTTGCAGTTCTTCGTGGCGATTTGCATCGTTGATAGCTGGCAGTACTTCCTGCACAGGGCAATGCATATGAACAAGTGGTTGTATAGTGAGTGATTACCCCTTTTTCGTGTGCTTCGAGATTCAAATTTCAATTTTAGCTGACTGTCTGATTTTCTTTTTTAACAGCAACATTCCACTCCCGCCATCACCGTCTCTACGTTCCCTACGCCTTCGGTGCTCTCTACAACCACCCCGTCGAGGGCTTCCTCCTCGACACAGCCGGTACAGGCCTCGCATACCTCCTCACAGGCCTCTCCACACGCCAAGCAATGTTCTTCTTCAGCGGTAGCACCATCAAAACCATCGACGACCACTGCGGCTACCGTCTCCCCTTCGACCCCCTGCAGCTCATCACTGGCAACAATGCCGCATACCACGATATCCATCACCAGAGCTGGGGCATCAAGACGAATTTCGCGCAGCCGTTCTTTACATTCTGGGATAGATTGTTGGGTACGATATACAGCGGTGATTCCGCGGAGATGGAGAGACGGTATATGAGAGGGAGAGAAAGGGCTGAGGCTGCTGCTAGAGCGGCGATGGAGGCGAAGGAGAAGGCGGAGGGTGAGAAGGTTGTTCTTGGACGAGTGGAGGTTAATGAGGATAGGGATAAGGATAATCTGGTTATTAAGAAGAAGGAGGTTCTTGTGAGAGAGAGGGTTGTGGGGAAGAGTTCGCTTGATGAGAGTGAGAGTGACGGGAGTGAGGGTGTTTATTAAGTGACTGATGATGGGATAGATATGGTTATGTTCTCTTCGTCCTAATGCTTGTTGCTTTTCTTTTTCTTCTCTTCTCTCTCCTCCTTTCCACAATCTCTTCTTCTTATCTCCCTCTTGCTGTGATATACTTCTAATTGCTGTACCTACTATTCACCCTCTCATCCTATTCCACCAAAGAGACTTTCTCTTCAATTCATTGAATACCAATCAGATAGAATCACTTGAAATGATACAAATGACATCTTGGAGCCTGCCATAGCCTTACCAGCCTCTACTCGTATACACCCCACATCATTGCAGTAGCAGAGCTGCCTCCTTACATTGTTACCCCTGAATGGAGCAACGCCCGCTGTCGGTCACATTCAGAATGCAGACTAAGGTGCACATAGGTTTTTTTTTAGTATCTTATATGGTTCAAGTCTTCGTCTATGGATGTTCAGCTCTGAAATATGATTTGAGGAATATATTCTATAGAAAACAATCTGATGAGATGAGATCAAAACGCTATCAAGCAAAAAGAGTCTATATGTAAAAAGAGAAAATCTAACTTCATTATATACATCACAATCAACAACGGCAACATGGTATATACGAATGCAAATGCGCAC
>AZGZ01000005.1:413743-427732 GCA_001636715.1 Ascosphaera apis ARSEF 7405 | reverse complement strand
ATATAAACATAAATTGAGCGACAACAACAACCTATAACAGTCCAACAATAGTTTCAAAGTCATTCAGGTATGGAAATCTCGATTTTCGAAGCAGATTCGCTGCAGCGGTATCACTGCTCCCCGAACTTTCCGGTGTCCCTGGTATCGAGGAGACTTGATTTGAATGGGCCGGTGGATACCGATCACTCGACATCGGCGGTGATACCCTCGTTGAATTATTGTCTGTCATGCTCGCTGGTCTAGGATAAGAAGAAACGGGTGGTCGACCACTATTTTGAGCTTGTACCCAGGGGCGCGACATGTCTAGCCGCGGACGATATAACGGCGCCTCATGATTTGCTCCATAGAGATCCTCATGTTGAATTGCTAGCGCCTTATTCAATTCGTGCAGAGAGTCGTGGGCTGCTACCAGGGGAGTGCTGATATCAGGCATGGGTGCACGAATCGATAAGTCCCTGCGTGCCAGGTCCCTCATAAGCTCGGCCTGCTCAGAGGATGGGCTGATGTCATTTACTCTCGACGAGTCCAAATCCGATGCGCCGTTCAAGGGGGACAATGATGAGCTCGTAGGCAGGTCGACTTGCCAAACACCGTACCCATCAGAGATCTTCTGCGCGAGTATAGCTTCCAGTTCACGGAGCAGGTCGCGTCTGTATTTATCCATGTTCTTCTCAAGAGCTGCGATCAGGCAGAATGCGCTCCCGACTGCTCGTGAGATGGTGATCCACGAGACAGAGGCGTAAGGTGACACGCCGTGTAGTTCCGTATAAGCTTCCACCGTGTGCGTCAAGTCGTCTATACATTGCTGCCGTAAACTCTTCGTTTCCTCCTCGTTGAAGCCATGGCCTGCATGGAATGCTGGCTGGCATAGATCGGAACACATGAATGATACGTGTAACTTCATAGACAGCCGTTGCAAATGTTCATAAGGCACCTTGCATAGACTTTTGTCCCTAAGATAGGGCATTGCGTTCTGCAAGATCCTCTGGAGACTCGTTCGGTATTCTTGAATGACGGAGTAACTCATATGCATGTTTTCGTGGTTCATGTAGACCTTGACGAGGTCGAGCCCTATCGATAATACCTCGCACATGGTTTCGAAATATCGCCGATTACCGGGCCTTGAGTCCGGGGCGTATGGGATTGGGGGCCGGCGGAAGGGTAAAGTGCTCATTCGGTCGAAGGAGAGACAGAAATTGTTATCTTGACAAGCCATTGCCCACCTGTTTGGTTGTACGTCAGTATCACTGTATCTCAAAGCATTGATTTAGTATCGAGGTACATACCATACCCAACGCCGAGTGAAGCGTTCATGGTCTGGATACCGCGGCGTGTCCACATGCAATCCAGTAGCTTCTGCTAATCTGGTCGTCAAGCCTATGAACGCGTAAGAGAGGCCGGGATTCATATTATACGACAACACGCTGCCGATGAGTAGCATGGCCTGTATCACTTTCGTAGTCGGTTCCGCTAAACAATTCTTTGCACGCAGGAGTTGATAAGAACAGCAGACTGAGTGAAAGCTGTCAGTTTGGTCTCCCTAAATTTTATAGCATTTGAGGGGGAGGAGAGTATGCACAACTCACCGAATATACGAGAAAACATCCCTTTTTCCTTCTCCTCTGGTGGTTTAATCGGTTGATCTGCAGCTAAACTTCCAACAGCAATAGCAGCATAGATCAATGCAAGAGTGTCCAGATCCGTCCTCCACGGTCTTCTTTCCATGGCATTGCAGGTTGGACTCTCATGCGGCCATGTTCTTCTTATCTCTAAAAGCGCTTCGACTTCCTCCTTGAACCCTTGTACGTCATAGATGACGGGATATAAGGCGGTGGTATTATCGCAATAAAGGTCGACGTATCTGTTGAGACGAGCAAGCAAGCAACAATTTAGTTCTCTTGGTCCAGACAGATAAAGGAGTCAACGAAAAAATACAATGCGCCTTACCTTCGACATAGGTCGTCTTCCGGTAGAGCGTTGCATACAAGATCCAGATCAATGCATTTCTTTTCTCTCCTTCCCCGTAGATCAACGAATGGATAAGCGGCTGATGTATTGATTAGACCGAGCTTTGCAAGAACATCCCCATCCATCAAGATCCTAGATATGCCTTCAGGAAGGTCCGCATATCCTTGGAGGTGCGCTAACGTCGATCTTGGGCCCATATATACAGTCGTATTGAAAGTCAGATTGTCGACGAAGATTCCGTGGTTTTCAGGAGCAGAAGAATTCGGAGTGAAAGGTGCCTCTGACGCATCATCATCTGTTACCGGAGCCGGAGGAGGAGTATGCTGTTGTCGTGGCAGCGTGCGATGAGCATCAACTTGTACTGATGAGCAGATATCCTGAATTGCTTTCAAAGAATCGTTCAATCTATTCCATTCCTGCTCAGAAACAAGAACCATCTTCTTTTCACCACCAGGGGCAGTAGTAGCGCCCAAAGCACTGCCGGCTTCAGAAGCGGCCGGCGTGGGCTTGTTCCCATTTTTTTGAGTCGTCTGAACAAGGGGAATTGTCTGTCTCTTCTTCGAGGGACGCTGATAAGTGCACTGGTCGGCGTGGTCACGCTTGATGCAAACATCGCATGGATGCTTACTATCGCACTTCACTTTCCTCGTGTGGCACGGGTAGCATGCCTTAGGTTCGCGAGCCTTGCGTTTAGATCGTATAATAGCATCAACTTGCTCCTGCGGCAGGCCATTGATCGTATTGATCAGCCCGCCAGAGGCAGCACGCTCCGTATGAAGCACATCTGGCCGAGTCGGTCCTGACATTTGACAATAGCCAAGCCCAATTATGCAGCTCAGTAGATCAAGCACGTATGGCTGTTAGTCGTTCTTGATAAGTGTGTCGTGCGTCGTGTGTCGTGTGTCGTTCAATTCCTAGCTCTATCAACAGCCCGTTTGCCCAACCAACAAAGTTCCAATTCAGGGAAAAAGTGAACCTGAGAAAGATGCACAGAAGGACCAATTCAGTAGGAAAGTTGACCTGGGCCACGGCATGGAGAGCCGAATAATAGTGACTGGGAATCTGGACGGGTGCCAAGTTTAAGCACGGACAGACCCACTGGAGGTTTTTTCTTTTTCACTTCGATGGACGGCGCATACTTCTAACCCTTCTAGGTCATCAATAGGCCTCGACCGACAGACCTCGATCAGTGGTTAGAACTGCCTGGTAATCCTTATTGAGAACATGTTCAGCTCGGCCCCCTCCTGTGATGCATCCTGTCAATCCCCCTGCCATACATATATATCCCCATAGATCATCATCATCGAAAAAGAGCATTGGAGTGAAAATCGGTCAAGAGCCAACATCAACCATAACGAATGATAAGCACGTATGAATTGCGCGAGTTATCTCAAACGGGCGTTTCTGAGCACTTTTGTCTAGTTTTTACACCTAGTAGTTGATGGTTTTTCTCACCCTTTTTCCCGGGAGAACGGAGGTTCGTGATGGGAGTATTTTTGGGTGTACAGAGAGCCCGATCTATGTTACATCATCATGACGTCAAGCAGTGAGAATCTACGATACATATTTGATGGCAGACATCGATTGTATAAATCTTTTGTTTTGGAGCAATTGAGAGTCCTTCTTGACTTCTTCTGTTGGCATGTATAGGGCCGTGCTCCAGTCAGTCAACTGGAGCAGATCTCCTTCCATTCAAGTACAGTTCTTGATCAACCCGGTGAAGAGGAGAGAACGAGTCAGGGGCACGAGTCATATAGGGGCAATGAGAGTCAGAGTTATGCGTGATTATATTAAACTGTGTATGTGGCTGTATAGCCGGAGGTAAAGTACAGGGTATCGTTAAGTTATATCTATCTATTGTGTCTGTGTTTGATTCCTCCTCTTCTTCTTGCTTCTCCCTCCTCTCAGATATCGCTGTAGTTTTCCACTTCCTAATTCCACGATTAATTGTCCTCCCCCTCCCTTCCTATCAAATCAAACTTCCTCGGGAGCAGCGGGATCCCTAGCGGAAACCTTCTCATTCTCCTCAGGCTCATGATACGCATACTTAGAGAACTTCCTAATTCGCGCACCAAAGAACCAGAACACATACGGGATAGCACAACAAGCCAAGCCCAAGAACGCCAACAGGGTCGATGCCCAGCGATCGTTCAAAGTATGGTACATCTGTTCCGTGAACAACACAGCGCCCGCACCCCACATCGACCTCAAGAACGTCTTCGCGGCTAATGCCGACGCGGCTTGGTGCTGGTAGGTATCGACGAGGTAATTGTTAGCGGCGTTGTATAGGAAGATAAAACCGAATCCAACAGGCCAACCACCGATCGCGGGACCGATCCAGTGGATGTTGGGGTATGATGTCCATGCGAAGATGAAGAGACCGATGGGGATGAACCAGCATGACCACATCATGGGGATCAAGCGCATCTCCGCCGGTGGTCTGCCGTTGTATCTGTTGTAGATCTTGAGGTAATGCTTGTTGATGAAAGGGGAGAAGAAGGCGGACATGACGACTCCCAATGCGAGGGGGATGAACATGAGACCTGTGATGCTCTCGGAATATCCCTTGCCCTCGACATAGACAATTGGGTACCTGTCAAAAAAGAGAAGTTTTCGTTAGTCTCGGGTGATCTGCATAAAAGAAAGTTCTCTGCATGGAAGAGATGATAAAGTTTTTTGGAAAAGAGAAGAGACTTACGCAACGAAGAACATGTAAAGCAAGCCATAAAGCACAGACATGTAAAGAGAGATGAAGAAGACGATCGGCTCAAGGAATAGAAGCTGGAAAGGTCTGAACAAGAATATTCGCAGCTTCTCGCCTGTAGGCCGGCTATCCAGATCCTGTTCCGTGACGTACTTCGGATCACCGGTCTCCTTTCTCATCTTCTCGGCCCTCTTCCTCAGTAACGCAGGTGTATATGTCTCGGGAACAGTGAACGTCATCTGAACCCAGACAGCGCCAGATAAAATCAACTGCAACCAGTAAATCCATCTCCATCCCTTATTGTCACCGACGAAGCCGCCAACAAGCGGACCAATAGCGGGACCAAGGAAGGGAGCAGCGGAAAAGGCAGCCATGGGGACACCACGCTCTTCGTTCGTCCATAGATCAGATAAGGTTCCGCCGACTAATGTCATGGGAGCCGAAAAAGCAATTCCGTCAATGGCGCGGCAGACGATCAGTGTGCCGATGTTCTTTGCTTCGGCGCAGGGGATCTCGAATATCACTGCTAGGAAGAGAGTGATGGTGTATACGGGATAGCGGCCGAACATTTCAGACATAGGAGCGAAAACCATAGGCCCAACACCGAAACCAACGACGAAGACGGTGATTGTGAGAAGAGCGACTTCTTGCGAGACATTGAATTCCGCCTGGACGTCTTCGAAGTCTGCGGTAACGATACCGGAACAGAAGGCGACGACGAAACATGTCCATGCGACACTCATGGTGATGTACCACTTTTTTAGTTTGGACCAGTTCTTAGGGTTCTCCGGGTCGTTTTCCTTCCATGTTACCAACTCGTAGTCTTCTTCTTTGCCTTCCTTTGTGACTGTTCGTTTTGGAATGAGACCGCTTGCGGTCTCCTCGATATACTCATTGAGATTTGCAGTGGGCTCGAGTTCCCGTACTGGAAGATCAGTGGGGTCAGTGGTGCCCGGCACACCAACAGTCAAGGTCCGCTTAATGCTGTATGCTGGGTTTGAAGCATCGTCATTTACAGTAGACGTGCGTGAGATAGGTCGTGTATTGCTTGAAGATAACGAAGAGTGTCGACGATGATGTGATCGTTGAGACTGAAGAGTAGGGTCTAGACTTGAACGTGTTTGTCCTGAGTTCTCCCCATGTCCAAGGGGCCCAGAGGACCGTCGAGGCGAGCCAGGAGGTTGGCTGCCGATTTCAGGGGTATTATGAGCATGTGTGGGATCGACCATTTTTGTATGTCTTTTCTTTCCCAAGTCCTTTGACGGGTTTCTCAAAAGAACAATGAATGTGAATCTAGAAGAAGAGACATTGCCAACATCTCACAGCAGGATCAATGGTTTATATACCAAAAGCCTGACAGGATCCGACCCTGAGAACAGGTCCGCAAAGCCGGTCCTGACAACATGGACGCGTGACGAATCGACCATGAACATAGCCGGATGTCACTGATCATGGCCGTTGATCCTGAAATTCTCCAAGTGTGTACGAGTAGCCATGGTTCGTACACCTCGAACATGTCATGCAAGACAAAGAAAGGCTATTTCAATCGGTCAATGTTCGGCGAATCCCTAGCCAAGAGGGAATTTGGGTTGTTTCGAAGCGGGCGTACCTGTATCGATCCATTGCTCCGTAGGGCTACGGGTAGATAGATATCTGAAGAATGGAATCGATGCCGAGTATAGACCGAATATCCACCGAGAACCGGTGCAACATCCGTCGTGAACAGGAGGAAACACGAACACCGATGAGATGTTCCAACGCCATTCACGTTCAACATCTCTCAAGACTATGGTACTTGATCGACGAAATTTTCCCAGGCTCGTGGCAGACACAGCTTGTTAAGGATAGGATTTGCGGACCGAACCTTGAGGTGGTGCCGCCATTACGGCCAGTTGAGAATTGAGTGTGCCCCTGATTTAGGGAGGAAACATAACCGGGTCTTCCTCACTGGATTCAATGACGGGTGACAGGAGAGACAACAAGCACATCGGCAAGCGTACCGAGAAATGCCAATTCAGTTTTAAAAAGCATTGGCATTACGACGCTTGAGGGGATAAAATCTGCATGGCAGAGATAGACTGAGCTGCTAAGCGCAAGACACAAAAGAAATCATTTATCATGAATTGTCCTCATGATACCTGTATTACAAATTAGCTCAGTCTTTAAAGCAGTCTAATCAGTGCAATGCGATCATCACCATCACCATTGAAGCGTATATCAACTAAACTTCAATAGGTAGCAGTGCATGCGGCGAGCCGAGGAGGGTCAAGTGGCAATGGTGATCGGGAATGGCAGGGCTGAAGACCGGTATGCCGATAGCAAAGAAACCGATAAAAGCATTAGCCCTCATCCATCGGTCCGATATCAGCTTAAATTATAGCCGGACTGTTGATGCCTCACCCGTCGCATTGCTTGTATTGCTTAAGATTACTTCTCTCTTGTCTCCCTCTTCTTCTTCCTCTTCTACCCCTGACCTTGAGAATGGCGGAGAGATACATATGTAATGAGAGAGGGAAAATTAGCCGCGCGCTTAATTCCAGCCGAGCCAAGACCGATAGACCGAAGCATAACAAGAAGCGGCTCAGACGGCTTATTAACGGCCAAGCAAATCCTCCGCGGGAGATCGGCGGCGACGACGAAGGACGAAGGGACGACGAAGGGACGACAATGAAGGGACGATGGACGACGACACCACAGAACAGGATGAATAATGACATTGATATCGAGTCATCTATAAGCAAAATCTATCATTGACCAGGTCATGTCAATTGAAGAGGGCTCTTTGGCTGTGTAGATCAAGTTTTGACACACACACACACAGTCTTGCCACGATAAGACTCTTCTTGTCCATACGCCACTGGGCAACTCACAATCAAATAGTACAGTACAGTACATACTACATACCAAGCGTCTCTCAGATCCACGTCATAATCAGCCAGCCGGTGGGGTAAGGAAATTTTATCATCTTCAATCTGATATGAGGGAGAAAGAGGAAAAAAATTTTCTTGCTCTCTCCCCTCCCCTCCCCTCCTTTGCTACTGACAATGTCTGGCTTCTGGCTAGACCAGGGCATTGGATGACGACGAATGGGCATGAATGAACATTGCTGACCACTGAGCAGACTCTCAAAAAGATTTTCTACATAGCTCAGCCAGAATATGGCGTCTCTCCCCAACACTCATTTCCTCACGCTTCGGGGAACCGTTGCCTTCTCAGCCTCTAAGAGCAAGGCTCTTGCTGAGAGACTGCAAGTCCGTGATGTCCACGCACAGTGGATCCATTACGTTCATGTTAGCAACCCCGCGACTGACCGTGAGGTTGATGTTCTTGATCAGCTACTGCACTATGGAGATGTTGGCGATGTTCCTCCCTCCTTCGAGTCTACAGACGGCGTTGTCAAGACCTACTATGTGACTCCTCGTACCGGCACCATCTCGCCCTGGAGTTCCCAGGCTACCGGTATCGCTCATGTTTGCGGCTTGAAGGCCAATGTCAAGCGCATTGAGAGGGGTATCAATATTCAATGTCTACTGCAAGAGGGTCAAAAGGACCTCTCCCCCGAGGCTCTGAACCTCTTGTATGACCGCATGACGCAGCAGATCAGTGAAGAGGAACCTGATATCGCATTGATGTTCTCCGAACACGACCCCCTTCCATTGAACATCATCCACCTCGAAAACCAAGAAAAGTCACCCGTCGAGATCCTGCAAGAAGCCAATGAAAGACTCGGTCTTGCACTCGACAAAAGTGAAATCGATTACCTCGTCGAAGCCTACAAACCAGGCGGCCCCATCGGTCGCTCCCCTACTGATGTCGAGCTGTTCATGTTCGCGCAGATCAATTCTGAACACTGCCGTCACAAGCAATTCAATGCCGTCTGGACAATCGACGGCGAGACGAAGGAGAAGTCTCTCTTCGATATGATCAGAAACACCCACAAGACTCATCCAGAGTACACCGTCAGCGCCTACAGCGACAACGCAGCCGTCCTACAAGGTGAAGAGGCCGGCTTCTGGGCACCCAACGCCGTTAACGGAGAGTGGAGCCTCATCAAAGAAGCAGTCCACTTCCTCGCTAAAGTCGAGACTCATAACCATCCAACCGCCGTCTCCCCTTATCCCGGTGCAGCAACTGGTTCAGGCGGTGAAATTAGAGATGAAGGTGCTACGGGCCAGGGTTCCAAACCCAAGACTGGTCTATCGGGCTTCGCTGTCTCTGATCTCTCGATCCCGGGTTTTAAACGTCCCTGGGAGCTTGACGTCGGTAAACCACACCATATCGCTAGCAGTCTAGATATCATGCTCGAAGCACCCATCGGTAGCGCGGCTTTCAACAACGAGTTCGGCCGTCCCTGTACGCTTGGTTACTTCCGCACTCTACTCACCAAACTCCCCATCAGCGAGAACGAGTACGAGATCAGGGGTTATCACAAGCCTATCATGATTGCGGGTGGTGTCGGTACCGTCCGTCCCCAACACGCATTGAAGAATTCCCGACTCGTCAAGCCCGGTTCTTACCTCGTCGTCTTGGGCGGTCCTGCAATGTTGATCGGTCTAGGCGGTGGTGCTGCCTCGAGTATCGCCTCCGGTGAAGGGTCAGCGGATCTGGACTTCGCTAGCGTGCAGAGAGGTAATGCCGAAGTCCAAAGGCGCGCGCAGGAAGTCATCAATACCTGTGTCTCAATGGGTGAACAGAACCCCATCAAGTTCATCCACGACGTCGGTGCTGGTGGTCTCTCCAACGCTCTCCCCGAATTGATCCACGATGCTGGTCTCGGCGCGAAGTTCGAGCTCCGCGAGGTCGACAATGCCGATAAGGGCATGAGTCCTATGCAAATCTGGTGCTGTGAGGCACAGGAACGGTATGTTTTGGCTGTTGGCGAAGATGATATCCATAAATTCACCACCATCGCCAAGCGTGAGCGCTGTGGCTACTCTATCGTCGGCCGCGGCCTTGGTCAGCCTGAAGAGGAACGCAGGCTTGTTCTGATGGATCGTGATTCGCCAAAGTACCCTGCTCCAATTGATCTCCCGCTCTCGACGCTCTTCGGTAAACCGCCTAAGATGGTCAGAACTGTTGAGTCGAGGCATCTTACTCTTCCTAAGTTCGATACTACGCTTCAGGCATACGTTCCCGATGTTCCCAAAGAGGGGTTGTTCAAGGAAGCTGTTAACAGAGTCTTGACGTTGCCATCCGTCGGCTCCAAGTCCTTCTTGATCACCATTGGTGACCGTACAGTTGGTGGTCTCACTGCTAGAGACCAAATGGTCGGTCCATGGCAAGTCCCCGTCGCTGATGTCTCTGTCACCGCAACTGCCCTTTGCCAGGGCGTCAAGACAGGTGAAGCCATGTCCATGGGTGAGAAGCCCACTCTGGCCCTCATCAACCCCGCCGCTTCAGCCAGAATGGCTGTTGCCGAGTCTCTCATGAACATCGCTGCTGCTGACCTCATGGGCCGTCTCACCCGCGTCAAACTCTCTGCCAACTGGATGTCTGCGTCCAGCCATCCCGGTGAGGGCGCTGGTCTCTATGAGGCAGTTGAGACTATTGGTATGGACCTGTGTCCGCAATTGGGTATCAGCATTCCTGTCGGCAAGGATTCGATGTCGATGAAGATGAGATGGCAAGATCCCGAGAACAAGGAGGCGAAGGAAGTTACTGCTCCTCTTTCCGTCATCATCACCGCTTTCGCTCCCGTTGAGGATTTCACCAAGACATGGACGCCCGCTCTTCGCAGCGTTGAGGAAGTTGGCGAGACGGTGCTTATGTTCGTCGACCTGTCGTTTGGTCGCAAGGCATTGGGTGGTTCGGCGTTGGCGCAGGTCTTTGGACAAATTGGTAATGAGGCTCCTGACGTTCGTGACGTTAGCATCCTCCGGGACTTCTTCGACGCGACGCAGCAGCTGCAGCAGGCTGGTATCGTCCTTGCTTACCATGATCGCTCTGATGGTGGTCTTTTCACCACGCTTGTTGAGATGATGTTTGCCGGCCACTGCGGTGTGCAGATCATGCTCGATGAGATATCCAAGAGCGAGGAGCTACCCGACGTTCTCGAGACTTTGTTCAACGAGGAACTTGGTGCCGTCTTCCAGGTCAGGAAGAAGGATGAGATGACATTCAGAGCATGCTTCTCGACATGTGGACCACCACCAGGCTTAATTTACAGAATCGGCCGCGTTGGCGAGAAGAATAAACAGAATCTCGCGATCTACCACGAGGCTGTCCCCGTTTATAGAGAGAACAGAGCGACATTGCAGCAATTGTGGTCTAGCACCTCCTACAACATGCAAAAGATCCGCGACAACGCCGCCTGCGCTGAACAGGAGTTTGCAAACATCCTCGAGGATGATAACAAGGGTCTTTCGTACAACCTCACCTACTCCCCCAAGGAAAACATCATGCCCCTGATGACAAGCTTGTCTTCGCGCTTTTCGCCCTTCGCAACGAAACCTCGCGTCGCCATCCTTCGCGAGGAAGGTGTCAACGGCCAAGCTGAAATGGCTTTCGCATTCCACGCCGCCGGCTTCTCTGCTGTCGACGTCCACATGAGCGATATCCTCTCCGGCGTCATCTCCCTTGCCGGATTCGTTGGTATGGCCGCCTGCGGTGGCTTCTCCTACGGAGACGTCCTGGGCGCTGGCCAGGGATGGGCTAAGTCCGTTTTACTCCACGAGAAGACGCGTGCTGAATTCGAAGCGTTCTTCAAGCGTCCCGATACATTCGCTCTAGGTGTCTGCAACGGTTGTCAATTCCTCAGCCGTCTTAAGTCTCTGATACCCGGATGTCAGAACTGGCCTAGCTTCGAAAGAAACGAAAGCGAGCAGTACGAAGGTAGAGTCTGCATGGTCCGTCTCGCTGACCCTGATCCATCTTCACCCTCTGTCTTCTTGCACGGCATGAATGGTTCGAGTCTGCCTATTGCTGTTGCACACGGTGAAGGCCGTGCTTCCTTTGCTGGTAGCCCCGGCGTTAGCGCTGCTGATTTCGTTAAGAGGAATATGGCTGCTGTTCGCTATGTTGATAACAACACCTTGCAGCCGACGATGAAGTATCCCTTCAATCCTAACGGTAGTCCCGAGGGTATTGCCGGTGTGCGCTCGCCTGATGGTAGAGTGTTGGCCATGATGCCGCATCCTGAACGTACTGTGCTTGGTGGTATTGGAAGTTATATCCCCGCCGGTAAGGTGGAGGAGTGGGGTGAACTCCATCCTTGGAGCAGGATGTTCTTGAGTGCCCGTAGATGGGTTGGTTAAGTGATGTGCCTTCTTATGGTTGTATATGTTTGTTGGGAGGTATGGTAGTGTCACAAAATCTATATATGTAGTTTTATCATTTGTATAGTTGAATTAAGTAACATTTCGTCTCTAAACGGGTATCTTTTATGCCATTGTCTGTTTGTCCTTTGCCGCGTGAGGGTGGACCTTATTTGGAGATCATGCAATGCGTAGAGGTAGGGATCATGTCTGCCCTTCAGCGGGTTCACGGGTGTATTTAGTCCATTCATTGTTGCCAGGAATTCGGCCCAGTCACAACCTCGACTCTGCAAACCTCATCGGGATGATCTGCACTCCAGCTTCTCCGTAAGCAACGACCAGCTAGTATGGATATGCAGATTATCGAGACACTTAATCTCTGTAATAACCGCACCACACAGCTTTTCAAACAATCTTCTCATATGCACTAGATTTCGCCGATAAGTGACGCTATCAAGTTGGTAGATCGAATGCACGCTCTCATCATCACGCTGAGATCGATCCCCATCTTCCGTATCCCCTTCGAATGTATAGTCGTGACCACGATCGTCGTTCCCTGCCGAACCAGAGCCCCAGCGCTCACCTCGACGACCGTTGTTTATGTTGGTGTGCCCTGTGTCGTATACCTCGTTATCATGTCGTATATTCTGGATATTGGCCATTTGTATCGATGCGTCCAGTAATTGCAGGACTTGTTGTCTGACGGGATCTGTTTCCGCGGAAAGGAAGCATTGCGCCATGATTGAAGTCATGTACTTCTGATGCACGGATATCATCTCATCGACGTCCGCTGCATTCGCCAGGTTTGAGCGCATGTTTCTTGTTTCTGAAGAGATGACGCTCATGATATGACTGTACAAAATATTCAAGAACCAAACAAACTTATATCGAATCACATAGCCCAAAATATCAAGCTGTTGATCCTCTTCATCGTTGAAGAAGGCTATCGTATCCTTGATGCATTGCCTCTCAAGTCCGTACTTCGCATATCTGATCTGCATCAAAAAAGTCGATAATCGGCGGTATACCAATAGTGACTCCTTGGGAATGATATTCGCAATTGGCCAGGGGACTATGTAGTCGAACGCAACAGCCCGCATCATATGGACAGAGAGGTAGTATTTATTGAATGACTCCCGAGAAAGCTCCTTGACTCGAACGACTATCCGTTCGGTTTCAACAGTCCCAGATCCCTTGAAGGTCCTGTGTGCTAATTCCGTGAGAACGGAGCGGTTATTCCAGTACTGTAGTCTGCTATAAATTCCGTCGAACAACTTTTTATCCAGTATGGATGTTATCGACAAATCCTTTGCCAGATATATGTACTCGATAGCATCAAGTGTCTTCCAAAGACCACAACTCTCGCCCAGATAGCTTCTGAGCGAGGACGACACAAACGAGTGATTGCGCTCGATGATATGGCCGAATGACGACTCGAGAAGGGTTGAAAACGGTATAAGGCCATCTCCAAATCCACGTTGGCAGACCTCGGAAAACGGCAGGGGAGCAGAATTGTCTAGTGTTGTCGCCTCAATTGGTGCCTTGAGTTTCTTTAAAAAGACGACACCTTTCCCGCAAGTGAAAATCTTCCTCGCCAGGCCCTGCAAGAATTTTGGGGCATACAATTGGCCCTGTTCAGCATCAATCTTGAACCATCCGTTCCAGAGATGTCTCAAATCATTCGAGTCTTCGATCTCTGAAACAAAGAATCTACCCTGAGATATGTCTATCTCTCCCGCAGTCATCCATAAGCGTATGGGTTTTGCATAGGCTTCGAAACAACGGAAGAATATGTTCATCAGTTCCTTGATATCATTGTCTTGTCCCGAGATCTGCTTGACGCAAACAAGATCATATAGTAGATCTAAGCACAGAAAATCGCTTCCGTCCGGTATTTCAGTCAGAGACACCACCAGCTGTGCCAAGTCCAGCAGCAATCGCCCCTTGTGCTGAGCAAGGTAGAGCAACTGAAGAAGGCTTACGACAGCGCCCGTGTCGTGAGTTGCATATTGCGACTCCAGGTTAGAGAGAAACATATCGAACTTCAACAATTGCTGCTCAATC
>AZGZ01000005.1:386577-396948 GCA_001636715.1 Ascosphaera apis ARSEF 7405 | reverse complement strand
GAGGAGGAGGAGGAGGAAGTGATTTCCGTCCACGCAGGGGAGGAGGAGGCAGCGGAGGAGCAGATAGAGATCTCATCGATTCCCGCGACGATAATCCCGCTCCACCACCTTACCGTCGTGACCTCATGGATCGCGATTGGACTCCTTTACCTAGGCGAGATAGGGGGTTTGATCCGCGTGATTCACGACCACCGTTACCCCCTCCCTTTTCTAGAGGCAGATCGAGATCGCCTCCCCCGCCGGGAAGGGATTATAGGGATTTAGGACGCGATGCGGATGTTATTCGAAGACGGAATTCAAGGGATGGTGGGCCTATGGCTTTGGGCACTGTTTTACCAGATCACCCCCCTCCTTCATACAGGGGATCTTATCGTGGTGGACGAGGACGAGGACGCGGGCGTGGAGGTGGTGGAGGAGGAGGTGGTGGTGGACCGGGTGGATTCGACGAGGGACGAAACCGAAGACGCAGTCGCTCGCGAGATCCCTGGAGAAGCCACTACCGCGACGACCGCGAGCCGCGAGAAAGGATGATAGACAGGGGAGTCGACCGCTGGTCCTCACGCTTCGACAGACGAGACGACGACAAACGGATGGACCGTGAGGCGATGCGCGCTGAGCGCTTCGGTTCCGATCGCGCGGAATGGAAAAGGGAACGAAACTTGCCTACGCGCATCGAGAGTAAATTGGCTATGGCTAATGCTGGCTCTCCACCGTCTACTGCGTCGACTACTTCCGCGCAGACTATCGCTGAGAGGAATGCCTACGATCAGGGGGATACGGCGTGGAGTATTGGGCCGTCGGTTTCGTTGCCTTCACGTATTCGTGATGCTAGGAAGGAGTCTGATCGTGAGCGTGAACGTGAGCGTGATCGTGACCGCGAACGAGATCGGGATCGGGATCGGGATCGTGAGCGTGATCGTGCTCAGGGACCACCACCTGCACAATCAAGAGGAGATACACGACAAAGCAGCGGTGGCGGGAACAACCTCCCTCCCCCGCGCAGCGGTCCCCCTCAAGGCCAAGCTTCCCCCCCACCAGCTGCTCCTGAAGTGCCTGCCTTCGGCTCAGTAACCAGTCCACAGACAGCGAGAAGAGATACTTCCCTGCCCCCTGCACGACCTCTCGCACCCCCTGCATCTGCGCCTGCTCCGGCAGTTTCTCAAGCAACTGCGGCTGCGCCTACGACGTCGTTAGCGGCTAGAACTGAGTTCCAGCGTCGTGTCTCGTTGCCTTCGTTAGGACAGGGACAGGGACATACCTCCCAATCGCATGTACCCCCGACTGCGCCGCGGGCTAATAGGGCTGAGCAAAGGTCTCCACAGGGTGTACCTGCGCGTATAGCACCCGAGACATCACCTTCATCAGCAACAGCAGCAGCAGTGGCTACAGAAGCACGTCAAGCCCAAATTCATACTCATCAAACTCAGGCTGAGAAGGAGACAGCAGCGCCAGCACCAGCACCAGCACCAAAAGCGCGTCCTGCGTCTTCACCATCGATATCTCACGCTAGTCCATCTGCACCATCACATGAACAACATCAACAACATCACCATCACAAAGCACACACCGCATCCCTTTCCCTCTCACCACAACAATCCCCAGCAACGAACCTCCTTCGCACAGCTAACATCCCTACGGGGGCATACCAACCTACAACACCCACTGCCGCCCCACCTTCACAAGCACCACCCACGGGGCCATCCCGTTCCCCCGGCTCCCAACGCTCCCCGCGCGGAGGCGGGTTCAGTACCGTGCCTACCGGTCCCAGAGCATTACAGCAGCGCGCTGGTCCGCCGAGGTCAGCGTCGAAGATCAGTAATCAGTGGGTTAGGCCCGGATATATCAATCAAACTACGCAGCAGCCGAAGGGGGCGGGACATCAGCAGGGACATGTGGGTCCGCCGAAGTTGGATTTTGAGGATAGGGTGTCTTTTGCTAGGCCACGGCCTGGCGGGGAGGAGGAGGAGGGAAGAGAGGATGAGGATGATGAAATGGAGAGGGAACGGGAAAGAGAGAGGGAAAGAGAGAGGGAGAAAGAAAAGGAGAGGGAGAGGGAAAGGGAACGAGAACGAGAAAGGTTGGAAAAAGAACGGGAAGCGGAAGAGGCTGAAGCTGAAGCCCAACGGGTGCGTGAGGCGCAACGAGAAGCTGAGCGTCTCCGTGAGCGTGAGCGGGAGAGGGAACGTGAGAGGAGAGAGAAGGAGGAAAGGGAACGAGAAAGAGAAAGGGAGAGGGAGAGAGAAGAGAAGCGCAAAAAACAGGAGAAGGAAGCAGAAGAAACCAAGGCCAGAGAGGCGCGTGCTGCTGCTGAGGCTGCTGCTGTCTCTGGGAGCGTGGAGATGGCTATTCCTGAAAAGGAGTCTCCTGACAAAGATGATAAGGGAAAGGAACAGATTCCCAAAGAAGGTGATAGGTTGAGGGAAGCTGGAGAGGAGGAACCTGTTCAGAAGGATGTTGCTGGTGGTAAGGAGATCGAAAAAGAGTCCGAGGCGGTTGAGAAGAAGGTATCACCTCCACTACAACAACAACAACCACAACCACTACAAAAGCGGCAACAGGATGAAGAGCCGCAGCAGCAAAAGGAGGAGCAACGACATGGCCCATCAGAGGAAGTGGAAAAGCCACACATTGAGGAGTTGAAACCAGGTGTGAAGGAACCGTCACCTCAACCTGCCGTGGAAGAGCCTGGTGAGGATAAAATGGATATTGATACCGAATATGCACCGGAGCCAGCGCCAGAACCAGCATCAGAATCCGCGCCAGCACCAACTGCAGAAGCAGAAGCGGACGCAGAAACAGAACCCGAATATCAACCCCCTGACCCTCTCACCACCGTCCTCGACACAACCTACGGCGCCATCCGCTCGCCCGGCGAAGAATCCGACTCGGAAAGCGCGTTGGACGAAGAAGATTTCAAACAACGTGAAGCCAATTTCGAGAAGGAAATGAAAGCGCTAGAAGCCGAACTTCCGCCCCCGATCCTCGAAAACAAAGAAATCGTTGATCTTTTGACTAAAATTCAACTCCTCAAATCAGTAGCTGCGAAACCTGCTTCTCCCGAACCGGAACAGCCTGGCGAGGGTATGGATGTTGATAAGTTGGAAGAAACGCGTGCTACAGAGGTAATCAGTCCCGGATTAGCGAAGGAGGCTGGTGAGGCGCAGTTACTGGTTAGTGCTGTTCTTGCAGCCAAGGCGGACGAAGTCGCCACGAACGAGGCTGCGGAATCCCCTAGGTTACCGTTTTTGCAGACTACGCCGCCGGCTGAGATCACCGATCTGGAGGTTCACCGCGAGAACGAAGAGCATCATGAACGTATCAAGGATGCTATACAGTCTGAACTAGCGAAAAGAAAACATGAGACGTGGTTGGTGCATGAGAAGTTGAGAAGGGAATACGCTGTGATATATAAGCGGTGGAGACTGAATGTCATGGAGATGGATAAACAGAAGGAGAGAGAAAAAGCGCGCGCTGCATCTAGTCCCAGTTCCCCACCTGGTACTTCTGAGAGTGCCATTCTTGAAGGTCGAAGGGGGTATAAACTCAATAGCGAGCTTGATTTCCAGAACGCATTGAAGGCGTCGGAGTTATCTGCGCAACAAGAGGAGTTGGAGAGGCAGAGAGAAAGGGAAGAAACGGAGTGGCCTGATTTGTCTAAAGAGGCCGTCATCCCTGATATGCTTGATCCCGCGGAACGTGGAGCTTGTATCTTCAAGGATACGAACCAGAGTATCAATTCTAATGATGCTCTTGACGTGTTCGCTTTCTATCCGGAGCCAGACGACTTTACCCCTGAAGAACACAAGGCCTTCATGGAAGCGTTTATGCAGAATCCGAAGAAATGGGGACGAATTGCCGAGTCTTTGCCTGGCCGTGATTTCCAGCAGTGCATCAAGCATTATTACTTGACTAAGCTGGATGTCAAGTACAAGGCTAAGCTCCACAAACGCGTTATTCGCAGGCGTGGACGTGGGAGACAAAGCAAGCCTCCCAAATCAGTGGCTCTAATGGCAGATCTCGGTATTCGACCCGATCTTGAGAAGGAGGAACAGCGCGAAGCTGCACCAGTGACAGATACAGGCCGGCCACGACGGGCTGCGGCGCCCACATTCGGTGAAAGCGCCGATAACACCACCGAAGCAGGTACACCATCGTCGAGTACCGGACGAAGAGGTGGTTCGAAGGATACCACGGAGCAAACCGCCGAAAAACCACGACGTGGGAGGGGTGGTGCTCGTGGCAAGCGGACACGCGCGCAGCAGCAGCAACAGCAGCAGCCACCATCCCTGGCTGTACCCAATGCAGCAGCCGCACAGACAGCTGTCAAGTCAGCCACGCAGACCCCAGCGCCTGAATTGCCGGTCAAGCAAAAGGAAGAGAGTAAAGAAAAAGCTGAGACACCCCTCATTGCAGCGACTCCTGCTCCGGAACCACTGGTTGCTGCAACAGCGGCGACATCAGCAGTAGCAACAACCGCGGCTACGGCAGTGGTGGCCACTCCCGTCCCTGCATCTGCTCCTGCTGCTCCCGTTCGGTCGAGGGGAGGAAAGTCGCGTGCTAAAACTGAGGGGATGTCGGTTTTTGATTCAGCGGAGGTGGATACTGCGTTGAAGCGGAGTGCGCCTTATGGGAGCTTCAATCCGAATAGTTATTGGTCTGTTCCTGAGCAGAAGGACTTCCCGGCCTTGGTGGCTCATTTCGGGCGGAATTTCGAAGCAATTGCTGATTTTATGAAGAGCAAGACGTCAACTATGGTAAGTTTCTGACATGTCTCTTTTTGAATTTGACGTCTAGCGGCTTTCTTCCGAATTTGCTCTCTAACAAATGTATTTTCTTACAGGTCAAAAACTATTTTGGGCGTCAGTCGGTGCAGCATCCAGAGCTTGAAGAGAAAGCTAACCTTGCGGAAGAGCAAAAGGCACGGGGAGAACCCACAGCACCTTTGCCAGAACCAAGTGCTCCGACGAAACGCCGCTATGACTCCTCTACCTCTAGCTCTAGACCTCTCAGGCCAACGGCTGATCTTGTCGAGACCGTAGAGGTCCCTATGGCTTTCACTCCAGCTCAGCAAGCACAGGCACAAGCACAGGCGCAGGCACAAGTGGAAGCTCAGGTCGCTCAGGCTCAGTACCAGGCTCATGCACAAGCACGAGCTCAGTCGCATGCACACCTGCAAGCTCAAGCACAGTCGCAAGCTGCTCTCGACACAAGGATATTAGCTGAACGTTCACCGGTACTTTCTCGCGTCCATTCAAACCCCCCGGCTGCCTTACAGCCTTCTATTGACGAGATGGCGCCCCTTCGACCTGCTCATACATCCTCTCTTCATCGGGGCCCTCGTGCGGGGTACTTCAGTGATGATCGCGGCAGGGCAATGCGCGCACAGGTCAATCAATTGTCTTCGCTTCCACCGCCCGTGCCCCAAGAACCCGTGAACGTTAATAGCCAGCCAGATGTCATTGGTATGCAGAACGTTGCTCGAATGGGCAGTTTCGCTCCGCCCTTGTCGCGGCCGACCAGTGTCCCGCAGCCACTGGAGTTGCAGGACATTCGATATCACCAGTCGATGTCTCGTTCACATGGTCCGGCTTCCCAGCCTGCATCATACATGTCTTCACGGCCTAATAGCCCTGCGCAAAGTGCAATGCAGTCGCAGCGATATGGGAAGAATATGCCTTTATCTCTCGCTCATCCTGATGCCCTTGTGAGCAGCAATTTATCATCGACCTCATTTATGGGAGCAAGAATGCGATCACCAGCACCTTCTCCTACGAAAGACATGAGTTGGCCTGCGTCATCTTCGTCTGCGTCTCATCAGATAGCTGAAAGTCGTCCGCCGCCTGCTCGTCAAGTACCCGCCAAACGATCGAACATTGTCAATATCCTAAACGATGAATCCGAGGACCCTCAGCCACGCAAGCGGTTTGCTGCCGCTGGTCCTTCCGAGCCAGCAGGGCCATCTTCTACTTCTGGTTCAGCAGCTTATCCTTCACTCGCTAGATCGCCTCGGACTCTAGCCCATGACGAGATGGCGAGACAACAGGGCTCATACGGGCATGGAATTGTTCACTCGCTGCCGTCTACGCGTCCTTCGCCGATGCATACTCCTGTCAATGTTCCTGTGAGGCCCTACACGGAGCCGCCAACTTTCCCTAGTATGTCATCATCAACTATGGGGCCTTCGAGTCAGGATTGGATGATGCGGCTCGATCCAAGGAATCAGCATATGGGCCAAGGACTTAGCATGGCAGACCATCATTATAACAGGCTCTCCAAGCAGCCTTCAAATATGGAGTACTCCAGCCATGGCCCTCCGTCAGGTGGTTCTGCGAGCCGCAGACATCAGTCGCCGCATCCACAATATGTCGACAGTTATCAACAGCCATTGTCTCAGTCATACATGTCTCACTCCATGTCAGCTTCAAGATCAGGTACAGCTAGGGAACAGCCTATTATGAGAAGTCCAGGTGGCATGGAGTCACCGAGGATGGCTTACCACCAAAGGGTTGACTCGCCATCACAATTCTACTCGCGTTCATTGACAAGGCCTACTTCGCCCGCACAGGTATCTGTTGCTGGGATGGCGCACCGTAAGCGCCTTTCGCCAACACCGCAGCCTCCACCTCCGTATATGCTTTCGAACCATACAGCTTCATACGTACCTCATCCACTCGACAAACCTTCATCATTCTCTCCTCACTCGCAACGTGGGGTTTCCACATCGTCACCCCTCCATACACCCAAACTGCAGGAGCATCCACATCTAGCTTCACAAGCTAATCGTGAATCAGGCAACTCACTGCTCAGCCATAACACTACTTCGCCGTCACATGGCCCTCTCTCTCGACCAGCTAGTGTCTTGCAAGCAGCGGGTGGGTTGGGTCCTATAGGTTTGGGAGGACCATACACCCCGCCAGCAGTCCATAATCCTGCATCTCAGGGGCCCAGTATGCTTTACTCTAATGTTAATATGGGAGGACAACGGAACGGGCCCGTGTTACACCCCATGCGAGCACCAATGCCGAGCGGCTCGCCTCCTCCTGATAGGCATAGGCAGTATGGCCATGAGCGATGATTCAGGAGAGAAGTTGTTGTTGATGGAATGAAATGAAGCTTTATTTGAGATGGTCAGGATCAGGATATACGAGCATGAGAAGAATAGATTCACGTTTGTATACTCCTTCCTGGTTTTACCATTATCCTTTTTTCTGCTGTCTGTTTTGCATGTGCTGTTTGGACTTTTGTCTCTGTCTTTCATTTCATACATTCACTGGGTTATGCTTTTTTGCCAGCACATGCTCTGCAATCCTTTTTTGTTTTGTCATTTCATGTTTCAAATCATTCTGATTTTTTTTTTTTTTTGAACGGGCATCCATTGCATAAGACATATACCTTACTGGAGTGGAATTTATGTATTTCGATGTTATACATGTTTGTACGGTGCATTAACATCTTGCCATTCATAATACGTTCTCAGCTTTTAGAGTCATTCGTTCGGGTTTCAATGGTGAATCATATCTATCTGAGTCTACGATCGTGCATTGTGAATTACGTTGAAGGTAGTGACAGGTTGGCGAAGAAACCAAATAAATTGTATTCAAAACGAGAAATTAAAAAAAGGGGGTATCATCACATCATCGAACATCCATGATCATCTTTCTTCTTCGCAGCTCCCTTGCCAGAGCCCGTAGACTGAGCTGTTGAAGGCGCTGAAGATCCAGCTGCGTTTCCACCACCACTGCTAGCAGCAGCCGCATTTGTACCTGTACTATCACCTTCTCTTCCCCCAGCCCCTGCCCTTCTGGACTCCCTCCTCCGCGCCTTTTCCGCTTTGGAAACTAACCTCCTATCGAACCTTGACTGCTCATACGTAGGCGGCGGCGGTCTAGGAGCACCAGATCCCCGTCCTCGGCTCTGCTGCTGCTGCTGCTGTTCGCGAGGAGTTCGACCAGAGCGGGACGATCGACTCCCCGATTGTCGTCGACGAGCAGCTTCTTCTTCTTCCTGATATCGTAATTGGAGAGCATATGCGTAATCTGCATCTTCTTGTTCTGTGGTTTTGACGTTGGGGTCTTGGTTTTCGAGAGAGATAAGTGCCGATGTAGCAGTAGTTGCAGCAGCATGTGCCCCTGAAGATGAACCACCTGCATTCTCTCCACCGACAGGTAAGAAATCTCCTGAGAAGAATCTCGTGCGACTACCCCTGACATCATCCAGACTCTCCCACACTACTTCCTTCCGACTCGCGAACCCTGCATCAGAGACCAACACGAACAAGGTTTTCATCTCGGGATGCTTATACAGTGTCGCGAAATGATTATTTCTGAACAACACCGATATCGACCCAGGCTGCAACGCATCTCTCAACCTCTCTAAGCCAAACTCGCTAATCTGCGTCGCATTCTCGACTTTAGTGAAGCGGAGGATACGCTCTATATCCAACATGCGCATCTCTTCCGCGGGGGAGAGCTCTTCACCCCGGAGAATCCGGTCTGTGAAGGTATCGGATTCGATTTCGAGGAGTTCAATGTCTTCGTAGTATGTTGCCTTTGTTCGTTGTAAGGATGATGCGGTTTCGGATTGAGGTGGTGCGAGCCAGCCGTGGACTAAGGGAACGCCGAAACTGCTGTATAAATTGACGTCGGTTGTGTTTTGGAAGTAGCCCGATTTAGGATCTAGATCCGAGTCCTGTACATGACCGAACAACGAAAAAAGTTAGCCCCTGAGCAGAAGAAAAATTGCTGATCAAGTATAAAAGGTGTGATAATCGTACGGCCATTAGACAAGGATTGACATTCATCCCCGTATGCAACATCGTTAAAAAGTTCCCCAGATCAGCGATATCAGGTAATTCCTCATCCATCGTATTCAACAACTCCTCCAACAAAGCCTGTATAAGCAACCCCAACGATATCCGTTCCCGATGCTCCAATGCTTTCGCAACGGGTGATTTGACCGTGGGTTTAGTGCGGAGGACAATCGCATTGACGAGGGCTAATAGCGGACAGGGGCCGTTCTCGTTCTGTACCAGGATGGAGACATTCTGGGCTGGGGAGCTGGTGGTGCGTTTCCAGATTATGTGGCGGATGGCGTATGTTTCTTTGCGCTGTTCTTCTTGGGATTTGGAGAGTGCCGTTGTCGTGTGGGTTGGGTGTGTAGGTGTGGATGTGGACGTGGATGGGACAGGTGCAGTTGTGGATTGGGAGGCCGTGGCTTCGGTGTCCTGTCCGACGGACGACCAGGGAGGTTGTTGGGTGGTAGAAATCATTGGCGCGGATGTTGGTTTCGAGGTAGATGGTAATGGCTCTTGGGATGAAGAGTGCGGGAGGGGCTGCTCTTGAGGGGCAGCAGCAGTAGCAGTAGTAGTAGCCGTTGGATTATAGTTCAAAGAAGCCTGGGGGATTGTTTCAATGTTTGTTTGGTCGGTGAGTTGCTGCTGCTGCTGATTATGACCTGCAGTAGATGTCTGCCCAAAGCCACTTTCGTCATCTCTTATCGATAATCTTTCAGCCTTAAGTGATAGTGCGTCTCCTATGGCCATCGATGCTGCTACATAGTAGTATGAGTCCGTGTAAGAAAATAGACCTATAAAAAAAATAACAGGCTACACCATAGATCAATGTAGCAAGCAAATCTTAATCTCACCTCTACGCTGCTCCTCGCTATCTCCACCGCCATCGGCCTGGTCATCTTGTTTCTGGTGTGGCTGTGGCTGCTGCTGCATCATCCGTGCTCGGAAGGGATTAGACCCCATCTGCAGTGAAGACCTGGCACTCACAGTTGTCATCGATGATGAAGAAGAAGCACCGCCACGGTGAAGTCGATCGACATCATCATGTTGGTCAGTAGACGGGCGTATACTGTGAGTGCTCCAATTCTCTTTCTCTGAGACTGCTCGTGAAGGTGGTGCCGGGACGGGAACTTGCAAAGCAGTAGCAGAAGCCGTCATTCCAGGATTTTGAACTTTGTTGACGTTCTCTCGAGCGAGCAAAGGTTCTATCCAATCGGTAGGATCGGTTTTATTCCCATCATAGTGTTCATCATTGTTATTGTCTGTCTCTGTGTTTGTGGGGATATAGGCATAGGCATCATGCTCCACGGGCTTGGAGGGAGTGGATGTATGTTCTTCGTCGCCAGACATGACGTGCGGGAGTTCAGCTACATTGAATGATCTGAAAACCAGCAGATATATTGAAATATCAGATCTTTCAACCTCTTCACCGTGTTTGATATCTTTTATCCCTCCCTTGATTGTACGTAGGTTGATGTCTTGATGATTGCCGTTATATATTGTACGTAGAAGTAGAAGTTGGATGCGGCGAAAAGAGCATAAACAATGACGTCATTTTTGTTGCTTAGTCATTTACTGCA
>AZGZ01000005.1:346943-361015 GCA_001636715.1 Ascosphaera apis ARSEF 7405 | reverse complement strand
GAGCGATGGGATATAGTCCAGGGCGTGATAACCGGACTTTCCGCGATCCGTGGGGATGGGTTAGAAGCTTTAGATTCAAGCACCTGAAGAGTGTCGCGTGTCTTTTTTTTCCATGCCGGCGGGATTTTTTGGTGGTGTGTCCTATCCTGGTCGTTTTGCCTGTCTTATCTTGTCTGCTCGTCCTGCTTATGCACGCAAAAGTCCGGGAAGTTCTGCAATTTCATCTTTCATGCATTTATTTTTTTGACTCTTTTTCAAACACCTTCATCTCAGGCCCTCACTCTCTTCCTCCATTCCTCAGCTTTCCGCCCGTTTACATCGTATTGGCGCATTCGGCAGACTTAGGCTATGCAATGCAAGGCTGTGAGATGATGAAATCGCGATATGTATGTAGCAGCGCCACCGCACCACCTTAGATTCCCTGGGCGGCCCACCCTTTCGTAGATATGTGTATGTAACATGTTTTGAAAAGTGTATCCGTATATAGAGGGTACAAACTTCCCTTTTCTTTCTCAGTGGCTCGTGCCCATCGTAACCCGTTTCGTACCTCTTGCGGGTTGCTTCAAAAGGGGGCCAGCCGACCAGCCGGCGAGCCAGAGTCTCGCTCGCCTCGCCTGCCTAGCCGTCTCTGTGAAATGTTGACACTGCTGATCCACGGCCCCAGTTAAAACTGCTAATATTCTCCGCCTTATGCAAAGAAAAAGAGGAATTGCCAAGTCGTGGATATGACCTGCAACGTAAGGCGTCAAGGCCGCGATGGGGGGGGGAGGACTGTCGAACGTCATGGACCTTGATTTGTGTGCTTCAACATCTCTATAATTGAAGGGATGATCTCTTCATTGAGATCATCTTCAGTAGATGAGCAGAATATCTGGTCGGATTGAAGAACAAAAACAGAAAATACCATCTCCTCGTTAAGGTTAATGATATTAAAGCTTAACATGGCAGACTTGCGGAAATGGGCGTCTATGATCATGACTATGATCATAAACGCATGGAATCAGGCATAGGAAAGGCAGTGTGAACCTTCAGCAAAGAACTTCCCGAAATGATACGACCTTGGCCGATATCGCCATGGCGATCCGGTTAATCATTTGAGGGGGGTTTTGATTTCACGAATTCCGAATGCGCAAGGGCGAACTCGCGTTAATCGGCTGTTGACTGTTGATGCAAAGTCGACAGAATTGATGCGGGAAGCAGATTATTTTATGCTGAACATGTCGTATCACTTGGTCATATATCATTTCTTGATATACAGTATATATCATCAACAAACAGATTTCGCTTTTTGTTGATGATGCAGATATGTAATGATGATTTCATTACATTCTGAGTCATATTTCACAAAACTTGTCTCACAGCCTGCACCAGCATTTGAGGCACCAAAAAAAAAAAAGAGCCTGACCTGACGATATTCGGCGAGGAGCAATGCCGGCAACAGGGGCTATAGACTTCCCACCCACAACATATTCCGCGCCATCATCGTCTAAACCAGCCTGATCGAGCTCATTGACCCAATGGCCGGTACCTTGGCGATACCGTTGCCAGCTTGTTGACTGTCAAGGAGAAGTGACATGCAGTTTGGACATGATCAACAACGGTCTCAACGACTTTTGCGGGGGTTTTTATGAGTTATTTACTTCATTTTGAAGAAGATAATCATCTACTCTTTTCGCATGCTGCCTAAATGATCTTCATGAGGATGATGTCAGGCTTTGAAATCAGATTGCTACTCAGCGTCATTGAGAAATATATTCGATGATTCATCCATATAAAACGCCTTGGCTACATTGTTCTGGAAAAATCGGCCGTATATTTGGTTGGTTCTCGATGAAGAAGAGTTTCTATTTCTCTGGTTGGCGTCCAACTATATTTACAGCCAAAAAGTACACGATCATAGATGCCTTCGCTTTCTTCAAGAGAGGAGAAAAAAAGAAAAAAATTGTTGGGAAGTGTGAGTCAAGAAGGTCGAAGCGAAAAAGAAAAAAGCATCCTACCTACCTGGGCTTTGCTGCAAGATATAACTCGCTGCTACCACGTCAAAAGGCAATATATTCACCTTCTTTTGCTTCAAAAAGTTCTTTTCCAACTAAAAAAAAAAAAAAAAAAAGAAAGAAGTCGTCGTCAGCTACTTTTTCAGTACTTGTCAAATTACGGCTATTTAATTTCCGATTAGAAGCATCGCAAAGATGCAGGTTGACGCTGAGAAGAACCCTCAAACGGGGGCTGCCCCTGTCACGGAGATTGACAGGAAAGGCGCAAGATTGTCGAAGCAATACTGGGTGATGGCTATCAAGGCCATGATAACTTATCTGATTATCATCTGGATCCCAGCATGCTACATTCTAGGATCCACATACGAGCAGAAACACCATGTGAAGAATATGAAGATGATAATCGTTGATTTCGATCAGTCTGGAATAGGTTTGTGCCTGTCAACCTTATATGATTTAGATCTTCAGTACCGGGTACTAACGGCTTTGCAGGCAAGAGTATCAGTGGAACATGTGCGGCTGCGTCTGCTACAGAGAACATGCCGACGTTTCAGGAGAGGACTGATATCACAAATTATGATGACGCTTACGATGAGGTCTGGAGGTGAGTTGATGTCCTTGTTGTTGTTTCGTTTCATAATTTAAGCTTTAAACTTTCGTGCTAACGAGTTAATTAGCGGGCGATACTGGGGCGGTGTAGTTGTCCACCAGAACGCAACTCAGCACTTCCTTGAGGCCTTCATGAAGGGTGACACCTCTTATGATCCCAAGTCGGCAGTCAGCGTTATCTACAACAGCGCACGGTGGCCTGCAGTCACCTTCAGTTTCGTCAAGCCGGTTCTTCCAACTCTGGTCGAGAAAGCCGAAGGTGTCTTCCAGGACAAGTTCGGTACCCAGCTTTTGGAAAAGATCAATGGCACCATAACTCCTGAGATGTACAGGATCTTCTATAAGCCCTTCGAGGCGGCCAACGACGACATCCACCCCTTTAATATCGGCGCCAGATATTTCTTGGGTACCGCCACCATCGTATTCCCCACGATCGTTACGTTCTTCGTCTCGCTCGGCACTCGTGGAGCCAGCCAAGAGTTTGGCCACCTGCGTCCAATCGATGGCTTGATCTATCGTGGTGTCGTTGGCTTGGTCCTCACCTTCATCGGCGGCTTTTTCTTCCCACTCTGGTTCACCATGTTCCACGAGGACGCACCCCTTTCCGTCAAGGGCTTCTTCGTGGCATGGATGGTGTTCTGGCTATACTCGCAAGCCTGTTTCTGGTTCTTCGATACAGCCGCCAACATGATTCCACTCGCCTTCCTTCCACCTACGTGTTTGACCTTCATCATTATTCAGGTCGCCGCGACTGTATTCCCTCTTGACATCAAGAACAGGTTCTACAAGATCGAGTACATTTGGCCCAGCTTCAACGCATTCGAGTTGTTCATATCGGTTGTTTCGCATGGTTCGTCATGCCATGCTAAGCGCAATGTTCCAGTTCTTTTCGCGTGGATCATTTTCTGGATCTGCGTCAACGTGGCATGCCATAAGCATATCTTGAACAAAGACATTAAGGCAAAGGAGGAGAACCAGCGCTCAGAGTCAGAGGCTTATGCCAGCGATGTCACTGCTGGAAGGTAAAAAGCATTAGGGCAGATACCCCAGTTGATGTCTGAAGATTTTTTTGTTCTTCGTCCGTTTTAGCAGACGACAATTGAATGTCTGCAATTAATAATCATTTGAAGGAGTTGGATATTATGGAGAGCCGCAAGAAGGAGGATACTCATGCAATATGTCCCGAGAGCATCAGCGACGTGCCCGCGAAAGCGAGGGACAACGGAAGGGGGAATTGCATATACATATCAGTCGCCAGCATCTATATATATTACTTACGATCTTTTGGAAGGGTTTCGCATACATTATGGGCCTCCTTCTTTCCCATTGCTATACCCTGTAGTTTACCCTAATATACCTTTCATGTTTGTTGCTTTTTTAGGGGGGTTGTTTGGGAACAAGTCGACTCAAAATTATCATTTTTAGGACGGCTCTCCTGGCAGTACGGGATTTGTTCAGACCCCTTGTTTTTTTGTTTTTTTCGTCTTAATAGAGATAGACGCACTCAGCTCTCGTTGTTCCCTCTATTTACGTTAGAAAATTAATGACCGAAAAAGAAAATAATGAAAAAAGGAATATGATTGCCTGATTCCACCTTCAACCGTCTTCGGCACCTCGGATGCCTCCAGTAACGCCTCTTTCTACTTCCCCGGAGCCTCGCCCTCCCTCCACACTGATATATATATGTATGCAGATCTCGCCAACAGTACGGAGTACATTCAGCGGTCAGCGGTATGAGAGCTACGACGGCATGTAACCATCCCGAGTCTGCAAAAAGAAAAACAGCAACAGCCACGTTCCTTAAACCTACTTTCTAAGCGGCAATTGTCGACACAACGCTCGATCGACAGTAACCTACAGACTAAAGCACCGTTGAAACATGTTACGATAATTATATACCTTCTAGATATAATGTTAATAATATCCCTGCATAAATGTAAATAGCCCGGTTAGCTCAATCGGTAGAGCGTGAGACTCTTAATCTCAAGGTTGCGGGTTCGACCCCCGCATCGGGCTCTTTCTTTTTTTGTTTTTCTTTTTTATATTCCACTCTAATAAATATACTTCAGTGGGTTTAATTCCTGCCTTCCTGAACATGAGGTGAGATCCAAGATGTTCAGGATAATTTCTCACCAATTGGGTAATTAGTGAGGTTTGGTTTCGATGATATCAGGTCAAGTCACACCAATGAATAATGTTCTGGCAACTATCTGACCGACGGAGGAGATACTACTCAATAGCAATCTGAATTGTGAGACTAGCTGGTAAAAGATACTTGATGTCTCAATCTGCTTCAAAGAAGGCCCGCTCTATGCTCAACGAAGACACTCGGGGATAAACATGTAATGATACTCAAATAAAGTGAGCGGAATGCAAATTTGGAATAGCACCATGGAGGCAGTCAAGCCAGGAGCAACGAAATATAACAACAACAAAGATGAACAGAAAGGTATCGTGGAAACAGATAAGAAGAACCAAAGTAGCAAATCGCAAAGCAGAATGAAGACAGGTTCCGAAATAGAACAGGACGGCAAAGGCCATATGGGAGAGTGGCACACTGGCAGCGCATGCATAGAGCAGAAATGTGTGGTGAGAACAGGTTAGAGGTATTGTAAAACCAGGGCTTGAAACGAAGATTTGGAGAGCAGAAAACTGATACTGCGGGTGGTTTGAACTGCAGTGTTTCCTGGAAAAGAGAAAAGCAAATGGATGATGCATTCCATTCAAGGAGAATCAATCAAAGTCGTCGTCAATCTCGATCTGAGTCCCCAACGCCTCTCGTCCCTCTTTAATCAAAGCCTTGAGCTTCTGATTCATCCTCCGTAAATTTGCATCCTCCTCACGCTCCTGTCGACGTATCTGGGCAGCTAATCTTTGCGCCTCCAATGTTGCGGGAGAACAAGCAGCTGAATTCCCACCGTCAGATCCATCCCATATATCTGAGCCCCCCTGGTTATTGAAAGATGACCCAGAGCGTGAAGGACTAGCATTACTGTAGATGGATCTGGACGGCATGTATACTCGACTCCCGCTCCAGCCCTGACGTCTGCGACCGCTCCCGGGACCGTGAACTCGTCGTGGACGAGGCGTGACGGGATGAACTATTGTGTTTCGCCGAGGATGTTTGCGTGGAGGTGGTGCTAGGGTGTCATTATCTGCGTAGTCACCAACGTAAGCAGCCGGTGCTGAGAATATTGATGTTGCTGTGGGGACACGGCGGTGTTCTGAATTGACGGTGTTGCTTGAATTGAAGTTATCTTCTTTGACAACAATCCAGGATGAACCAATGGCGCTGGTATTGTTGTTCTCAGGAGGAGGAGGAGGAGGAGGAGAAGGAGAAGGAGAAGGAAAAGCGTCTCGGGGCCCAAAATCAGAACGATTGGACCTGTATTCGTCTAATGTTGGGTGACGATCTATGTTGGATGTCTGGGCCGTCTTGGTCTCCATATCGTCAAACCCATCGTCGTCCATATGATCAGGAGATGTTGTTTCAGCATGCGAGTCGGACGGTTCTTCAGCTGTCTTCATCTCATAACCCTTGCCGCCGCCAGCGTGAAATCCACGAAAGGAAGATTCGTAACAGAAGTTCCAGACTTTGCTAGGTATCCCACCAAGCAGGGTGTTCATAATAGTCGTCAGCGAGAACCTGGACTGGTGTTGCTGTCTTTCTCCTCCTCGACGGCTCTGATCTGATGTTTGCCCCGTCACCTCACCACCTTCACCGTGCTCATCGGCATATTCCGATTGTGACAATCCACGCTTGCGCTTCCCGTCCACAGTCGTTGCCGTTGTTGTCGTTGTTGTTGTTGTCGTTGCAGAAGCAGCACCAGTCGCAGCATTACCAGCGACCTCAGAAACCGGTGTGCTTGTCGTCGTCGTCACGGGCAGGAAAACATTCGCTGGATTTCGGTCCATGGACGTATCCCTGGAAAATTCGCCGTCATACCCAAAGGGGCGAGAACGACGATAAGCAAGATCTGACATGTCAACATCAGAAACCCGACCAGCGGATGCAGGGATGGCCCTCTTCTCGAGAGCAGCATTGAGAGCAGCAGAGCTCTTCAGATGGAGCCGTTCAGCAGAGGCTCTAGGTTCCGGTGTCGTCATTCCCGACGAGGTCCGGGATGTCCATACGCTCTCTGAATCGTCAACATTGCTCATGAAACTGCAGGTGTCACTGGACCCGTAACAAGTGCGTTTCCTCGTTGCTGACGCCTGATGGGTGGTTTTCGTTGCCGCCGAGGACGAGAACAGAGACGACTCCGTGAAGGAGGAGGAGCGTGGTGGAGGTGATGGCGATGGTGTTGGCTTAGACTGATGGATAAGCCTTGCTTGCAAATCAGCGAAGCTGAAGCCAGATGAAACTGGACTGTCGAGGATGAAGTCTTTAGGCTGAAACGCCATTTGAGAAAGATCAACAAGATAAAATCAGGAAACCCCAGTGTCGAAGTGGGTTTAATTTAGCTAGCTCGTTGAGTTAGTGAAGGGCTATCAAACGATCGATAACTCAATCAGCCGACGTGAGACCCGTTAACTCTGCAAGGTTGAGTGATGAATCGTATTTACGAAGAGGCCGATGAACCCGTTCTCCTTTTGTTTCCTTGTGCACAATAAACTAGGATATTTCGTATGATCCAGACCTAGAAAGTCTTCTGGGGTGTGGAGAGCCTCATGTTTCGTCTCTTGAGAGTCAGAGGAAGTCTGTGAGTAAGAAGATATCTGCGTATATCTGGATTTTGATATCCAAAGGAAAGCGAGAAAGAGTTTTGAAGAAAATGGCAGTGGATGATGGATGTCTGATATCAGTGGAGATGGGAGATGCATCCATGTATCATGGGAAGGTGTGAAGTGTACAACCTACAACAAGGCGTGTCGCATGAAGGACGAAACCAGCCGTATAGGAGTATATCCCCGATAGGTAGCATCGCGATGAATTCTTACTATTCCGTCTGTTGCTGCTGCTATTGCTAGTTGCCGCTGTTTTTTTTGAGGGGGATCGTCAATTACCGTCGTGTAGATATACGGTTACGATTCTTCAGGGCGCCAGTGCTGTTTTTGGCCCATCACCGAGCACACATCTTCTATTATGCGGAAACAGACATTTGATCAATTCACATCGCCCCAATATACATATCACGGGAGTGAGAGGGGTCTCAGTGCGGGACATGACAGCTGTTGTAGCAAGACAGCTCATCGTTGGGCCCTACTCGTCGAGTGACGATCCTCTCATAAGATTGTACGGATTGAGACAGAACCACGACGAGTTGTTGTCAGAGTCGAGCATCTTTTGTATATATGGGTCAATTGGGTTAATGATAATGATGAGGTCAGACCAAGATCACATTAGAGCTTCTGAGAAGTCCAATTCACACCAGCCGCATCCAATGCATTCTCTCCATCAACGAGAACGCACCACCCTTCTCCTCCACGAGTAAACTCATCCTCGCCAAAGACGGCCGACGCGGGGAACTCTTTGCGCGCATAGGCCGCAACTTCATCATCGAAAGTTCCGGGCTGTAGCCAGACAGCAGGGATCTCTGCGGCTTTTGCTTCACGCAGGATCGCAAGCGTGGCCTTTGGGGGCGTGACAATTGAGAGCGAGGTCTGCTTGGGGAACTCTAGCGCAGACGGGGAGGCTGCTGTCCTGTAGGTCTTGGAAGGCAGGTTGATAGCATCGAGTCTGGGGTTGATGGGCGTAACAGGAAGCGAATGCTCATGGTACCATGCCAGGACTTTTCCAATTAGTCTTTTCTGACATACGTTCGTGCCCATGCACGTTCATCCACATTCAATCATTCACATATTCATCCATTGAGCTCTCTCTTGTCCCGCTCATGGGAATCAAAATGGTTTGTTCATGTACTCGTACATACTTTTATACCCAAATTTCTTCGTATCAGCACTTGCTCCAGCGACAGCGAATCGCGAAGACGAGAAGAATTTTTTAGCGGCGAGCTCCATTTCGGAAGACATAATGATCTATTGAATATCTTTGTGTTCGATAAGCCTAGGCTTCAGAGGCCAAACTTATAGTGATTGCCAGTATGATACCGTGGTTGCAGGTTGTAAGTAAGGTTGCAAGGGTTTGGCGGCAGTTTAGAGGCCTTTGGGGAGGTTCACCAGCCAGCAGAGCCCACACACAGCACATGAAGGAGCTGCCACTGCCACTGCAGAAACCGGCCCAGTTCAATTCATAGCAATCACATGCTTCCAATTCAGAAGAAGGTGAAAAAAGAAATCACAACGATGATGATGAGAGTGAGGGAGGGGCTTTATTAAAATCAACGTTCACAGCATGTGAAGTAGAGAGATAGGAAAAAAAGATTGAAAAAAATAAAGCTGCGACTTGCCTGGATCGAACAGGCGACCTTTAGATAGCAGGCTGAAGTTGACTTCAGTCTAACGCTCTCCCAACTGAGCTAAAGTCGCTCGGCACAAAATAAGGCTCTTTTAAAGTTTTTATATTGCAGCAGATCAATTCAGGTGCAGCACGACATGAAAAATCGACAACGTCAGGTCATGATTGACGACGACGACATATCTTGAGCCCACCACAATCGCACATAACGTGGTGCTGATTGACAGATGGACGCTGAGTCAGAGCCAGCCGATGGGGAATTGATTGTACTTCAATCAATTGTGCTCAGGGGTGCTCGCTACCCTGATGCAATTATTCGATGCTCGGGGGCTTTGACTATGGCGTTCACGTCGCCTGGGGGGCATTGCACCCCAGCCTATGATTCCAAAATCATAAGCTGCCAAACAGTATATCGAAGGGGACAAGCATCTTGTCATGAATTGATATTCTGCCTGATCGATTTCGGTCATGTCTGAGATTTTTGGCAATTCCTGCTATGCTGCTCAGGACGGCATTTGCCGTGGAAGAATTTTTCCCAAGCAAGCAGCAACACTTCGATGTATACAGCACGGAAAAGATGTTTTCAGTGCTGATGTTTGCTCTTTCAATTGTTATAATGAGAAGCTGTGCGCCAATTTCTCATACCTCGTCTCTTTTTTAAGTGAGATGCAACAATTGTGAAAGTAAGTCTGATAAGCCTGACTGCGACTCATACGGCGATAACTCTCATAAAAACTGCATAATTATGCCCCCTAAACGAGGAGGACGAAGAGGATGGCGTGACCGTGACAAAGAGAACGTCAATCCGGGTCATTCGCGAATCCCTGCCACGAACAAACCCTACGAGTCTTTTGAGTCGAGACAACCTTATGACAACCTGCGGTACCGTCTCAAACGGGCACCTCATCTCTACGGTCTTCGTGGCATTAAGGAGACCTGGGATATTGCAATTAAGGTGCTCGAGACGAACCAGGATGATGCACGTCAGAAATTACTTCGCAAGTTGATCGATGATGACGGCTTACTTCACGTCAAGCAAGCTCTTGATATCCGTGTCAACAACTTCCCTACGCCTCGCGAATTCGCAGCACCAGTGGGTGCATTTCTTCAGGTCATTACAGATGAATTCTTCTACAAATGCATTTCTTTGGATACCGATATTGGCACCCTCTACCACTTCATCAGTGGAGCCAATGGGGCTCGTGCAATGGCTTTTTTCTCGGAAGTGATATCTTGCCTGAGCAGTCTTGGTCCAACAAGGGAGAATCTCGGCTTGTTTTCCAGACTATTGCATTGTCTGCATGAGTTGATGTGTCGTGAACCAAGAGCCCAGATGAATACCGATCTTCCTAATCTGGTGACTCTAATGAAAGCATTTTATGGCAAGGCTGGGGACGTTGAAATTGGAATGAAGTTGGCCATAGACCAAAAATTCGCTCTTGTCGAAAGAATCATCCAACGTCTAGCTGCACAGGCTTCTGGCGATGAAACGCAGAAGGAGCAAGCAGCAGACAACGTCAAACGTTTTGCTCACGTCGCTGAAATTGAGGTTCCTGGGACTAGGCACGATAACGACAAGGAGGATATTTCAAAAATTCAAATTGTGCCTACGGAAAATGAGATCCGCTCAAGTCAGGGTGAATTTTTGCCCTCGACTGACTTCACTGAACCGCATTTTCTGGAAGGTCCTGAGAGGTTACTTGATGTTCATTTCCGACTTTTACGTCATGACATCTTCGCTGCATTCAAAGAGACCATGGGACAGTTGATTCATGTGGTAGAGAATGGTTTAAATATGTCTACATGGGCAAATGTTGTCTCGCAATCCCAAGGCGCCCACGTCTATACACCAGCGAACCTTGTCAAAACGACATTTGCCAAAAAGACCGGTCTAGAATTCTGCATCTCCTTTAAACTACCCGACAGAGTCGTCAAAATGAAAAAGAAAGATCGGGAGGAATGGTGGAAGCGATCAAAGCGTTTGTCCGGAGGGACACTCCTTTGCCTAGTTCTCATCCGGGATAGAAAAGTTCATGCCATTCCATTGGTCGCCGAAAAGAATGAATTTGGCAGGGATGGGGTGTCAGGCCTACTTACTGCTAGACCTGTCCTTCTTACCGCGCAGGCTACTAGACGGCTCCTTACACATATCGCGCAATCTTTCCGAGACAATGATAAGAATGTAATTGTGGAATTTCCATCAGTCCTCCCAGCTACTTTCGTTCCTATTCTTGAGAACCTGCAGCGCATGCATAGGCAAGGGGGCCTTTCATTCGCACAATGGCTAGTGCCGACACCTTTTACACCAGATGGGGTGCCCAAAGACTGGGAAATACTTCCTCCTGTATATGCTCGCAAGAGAGGGTTTTATTTCGAAATGGGTTCAATATTGGATACCCCTGGTCAATCACTAAAATACATAATCGGCCAGAATCGGGACCATGTTACTCAAAAACTAAACGCCCAGTCGCCCTTGGATGAGGGTCAGGTATCGGCGACGATGGCAGCGCTTTCTCAAGAGTTATGCCTCATTCGCGGACCGCCTGGTACGGGGAAGACCTTTGCCGGTGTCCAAATCATGAAAGTGCTGATAGCAAACAAAACGAGAGCTGACTTGGGACCGGTAATCGTCGTGTGCTATACAAATCATGCCTTGGATCAATTTCTTGAACACCTCATGCTTCAGGGCATCACAAATGTTATTCGCGTGGGCAGCAGGAGTTCATCAACTCTGCTTGAGTCTTGCAATCTTGCAAATCTCTCTAGGAACACCAACAAGACACGGAGCGAAAATTACATCATTGCTATGTCTCATAAGGCGCAAGAGGATTCCGAGAGGAGCGTCAAAAGCAAGTTGCGCACCCTACATGCATTGGGTAAATGCGAATGGCGAGCATTCGACCCTTTCCTTCGTATGAGATACCCGTACATCCATCGGCAATTTTTGAAAAAAGATGAAGAAGGATGGGAGTTACAGATCAAGGGCGATCCATTCAATCTCTGGATTAAAGATGTCAAGAGGGATTACGGTAGGCCAGTTCCCATGTCTGCTCTCAACTTTCTGCTCAACAAGGCAGAACAGGATGTCTGGGCCATGACTCTTCAAGAGAAGGCATTGTTATTGTCTCATTTTGTGAAATCGTTGACAGACGAGACTGTTCTCGATATCATCGATGATATTAAACAGGATCAAAGGGGAAAGAGTGAAGCGACTAATGTCTACAACGAAATCGACCGTAGAACACTCCAAGCCGCGGATATCATAGGTATCACGACCACTGGACTCGCTAAGAAGATTCCCGCACTGCAGCATGTCAAAGCCAAGGTTGTTGTCTGTGAAGAGGCAGGCGAAGTTTTGGAAGCACATATGCTTTCAACAATGCTACCTTCAGTGGAACATATCATTCAGATCGGCGACCACGAACAACTTCGTCCTCAGATAGCAAACTTTTCTCTCTCAATGGAGAGTAGCCAGGGCAAACTCTTTCAGCTTGATCGGAGTCAATTTGAACGTCTGACTCTGGGAGAGCGAAGGATTGTCGTCTTTTTCCTTGAGCGAACTAAGTGTACAGCGCAGAATGCGCCCCGAAATTGCAACTCTTGTCAGGAGCACCCTTTATCCCCATTTGATCGACGACGACAAAACCAAAAATTATCCTGATGTGGTTGGAATGGGACATAATGTCTTATGGTTTGATCATGATATTTTTGAGGATCATTCTGGAGAACCAATGGGCCATTCGAAAACGAACGAATATGAGGTCAAGATGACCCATGCTCTTGTGAGGCACATTGTACGGCAAGGTGCATATGGTAGCAAGGACATCGCCGTTCTGACACCATACGTCGGTCAACTCCAGAAGCTCCGCGCTGCTATGAATCGGGACTTTGAGGTTGTTGTGTCTGAACGGGACGAAGAAGAGCTCTTGCGAAATGGTCTTACAGAGCAAGAAATAGAGAAGGAGCTTGGAACGAAGGCAGTCGAGAGAAAGAAAATGAGCGACTTGCTTCGCATTGCGACAGTTGACAACTTTCAAGGTGAGGAAGCCAAAGTCGTGATCATTTCTCTTGTGCGAAGCAATAGTCAGGGAAAAGTCGGTTTCTTGCGGACAACCAATCGCATCAATGTCCTGCTCAGTCGCGCGCAGCATGGCATGTACCTCATTGGAAATTCCAAAACGTATGGCGACATACCCATGTGGAATCAAGTCATCACAATCTTACGGGAGAAAGACTGTTTGAAGACCAAGTTCAACCTGCAATGCCCTCGCCATTCAGAGCAGAACATGGATGTCTCGACGCCAGAAGACTTTGACCTACTCAGCCCGGAGGGTGGCTGTCAAAAACCTTGTGACAAAAGGCTCGATCCCTGTGGACATCAATGTCTTGCGAAATGCCATTCGGATACTCTACACAGAGCTTTTTGGTGTCCCCAGCCCTGTGCCAGAGTCCAGCCAAAGTGTGGGCATGCATGTCCTGGAGTGTGTGGAGACCCTTGCGCAAAATGCATGGTTATTATCGAAAATGTCACTTTGCCGTGTGGTCATGTCCATAACTTGATGTGCTATGAAACGCAACTACTTGATACGGTCAAATGCCCTTCAATCGTGACCAAAGTACGAACCTTCTGTGGTCATACGTTTCAAGTTGCTTGCCATCAAGATGTCAACGCCCCTGACTTTTTCTGTCAAACTCCATGCTCGGCGCCCCTCACCTGCGGTCACGCTTGCCCTGGCTACTGTAGCCAATGCAAGAAACAGGACGTGCGAGTCGACGCACCAGTGCATCAGAGATGCACTCAGCGCTGCGGAAGAAAGCATAGCACCTGTAGTCATTATTGTGGAAAGCTATGTCATGACGGTAGTGACTGCGGCTCCTGTGACCATCCTTGTGAAGTTCGATGTGATCATTCCAAATGCGGTCTCAACTGCTGTGACCCTTGTGCCCCGTGCATCGAGAAGTGTACCTGGAGGTGCGAACATCAAGGTGACTGTTTTCTCCCATGTGCTGCAGCTTGCGAGCGACTGCCTTGCGACAAGCGGTGCTCAGATGTGCTATCTTGTGGACACCAGTGCCCTGGAATATGTGGAGAACCATGTCCGGCCGGACTT
>AZGZ01000005.1:331953-346843 GCA_001636715.1 Ascosphaera apis ARSEF 7405 | reverse complement strand
GGACCTACAAGGAAATTGATCCGAATGAAACCCCTATCATCGCACTAGGATGTGGCCATTTCTTCACTGCAGAATCACTGGATGGACATTTTGGCATCAGCGAGCATTACCAAATCAATCGTGATGGCAAGATTACTGGCATAAAAAGACGGTTGGGAGCTGCAATTGGCCAGCACGTTCCACGGTGCCCAGATTGCGCCACACCAGTTGCCCAACATGCGACTAATCGCTACAAGAGAATATTGAACCAGCGAGTGATGGACGAGAGCATCAAGAAGACGATCGAGAATGGCGAGCGAAGGCTTGGGGAGCTTGGCGCAGACCTCAATAACTTTGACAATAAGCTTCAAGAGCTTTCCGACCAGAAAGGTCTCACGTTTGTCGCTGGTTGTAATGGACTAGCGAGTGACCTTCAAAGATCGAAGGACAGACTGACCGCTTTTTTGAGATTCGTGTCTGATGAAAATCAGCCCGTCAGGAGACTTTACGATGCGACAATCAGAGCGATCCAAAAAAAGCTTTCTCTGGAAGATAAGCTGGAGCGATTGTCCCTCACTGATATTCCAGGTCGTTGTCCAGACCAGCGAATTGTTTTAGCATGCACAGCGTTGCTTCTGAGACTAAATGGGCAGGCGATTGAACTTGACCTCAAGAAGTTGAAGACGCTCAACGCCACTTTGGAAGTTGCCCCTAAGTGGACCCTTTCGGACCCCGAAGGGTTCTTCAATGCATGCGAACGCTTCCTTGATGACGGTGCTGCCCAAGCATTCCCGAAGATCCAAGTAGAAGTCTCTCTCTACTATGGACATGCAGCTCGATGGGTGCAAACAAATTACATCAACAACAACATGGCAAAAGCAGATCGCTCAGTCCAAGCGCGGCAATATTTGGCTAAGGCGGCAGAGCTGTGTGGTAAAGGCTTCTCGAATTCAGAAAACCTACTGACTGCTGTTGAGGCATTGAATAAGCTTCTCGAGACTGAAAGATATGAGGCGATTACCCCTGAAGAGTTTCAGGCCATCAAGGCCGCAATGGTCAGCGGTCCAAGAGGGTTGAACACTCATTCAGGACATTGGTATAACTGCGAAAACGGACATCCTGTGAGTATCTTCTTCATTGTGGAGTCATCCCTCATGCTTGCATTGTTGCTAACCTGAATAGTTCGCCGTGGGCGAATGCGGAATGCCCATGGAACGAGCCCGGTGTCCCGAGTGTGGCTCACCGGTTGGAGGAGAACATCATCGGCCGGTAGCTGGGGTCACCCGTGCCGAGCAGATGGAAGCCGATCAATGTGTTTCGATGTGAAGGCCTTATATGATGTGCAGCTGGGAATACACCGAGGCTCTAAACCTAATTGGTTTACAACGGTCGCAAGGTGGCACGGCCCGTTGTTTGGCACACTGCCCCTTCTGGCGGAGCCGGTTTTCAAGTTATTCTTGCCACTGATTTCTTACTAAATTTACACCGCACGTGGTTGACCCAAAAAGACCGGTCGAAAGGGGACGATGAACAATGTTCATACATCTGATCAATACCCCTGGTCGACATTGCACGGACACTATCTTCCTCCACATTCATGTTGTTGTTTGTTGTTGTGTTAGAGGGGTGTTACACTTGGCGAATTTGGCGAATTCGGTTGACGCAGACGTCATGACATGATTTGCGCGTTATTTACTAAATCAGACATCATGGTTTTTTTTTAAGTTCAAGGGATTGCTATCACCTCATGGACCGAAGTTAAAGGACATACATGGTTAGATGTGAAAGGAATACCCCAACTCGTAGAAATGCTGCGGTCGTCTCAGAATTCTGCACACCTTGATCACCCCCCGCTGCTTCATGGTTGTTGCATATCACACTGGTGATCCTTGTCAGAACTCAGTTCTCGGTTAACAATGGCCAACTTATTTGTGCTCGAGTGAATCCAGACAGATGGCGAGATCTCTCGACACTTCAAACATTTCGATCTTGCTCAAGTTAGCACCTCGTCGCTTTGCTGGATCCCTGCCTTTGCCATATCGTCCGACCTGATTTTTGAACAACCCAACTAACCTGCAACAACATTCTCATTTCGTCGAGTCAGTCCAGTTGCTGTATCTCGATTGCAATACCTTTCAAGACATCAGTGACCTCCAAAATGGGCGGCTGCATGAGCACAACCCAAGTATCAGATGAGAGCAAAATGCGCAGTCAATCCATTGATAGAGCACTCGAGGCGGATGCGAAGAGGAGGCGAAAGGAGTGCAAGATTCTACTACTTGGTATGTTTGATTTTGTTGGCTGCTCATACATCGTCGTTATTCAAAAAGCCCAGCTTCTAACAAAATCTCAGGTGCCGGGGAAAGTGGGAAATCGACGATTGTGAAGCAGATGAAGATCCTCCATCAGAATGGCTACTCAGAAGAAGAGCTGAGGCAATATCGCATGCCTATATATTCCAATCTTCTAGAATGTGGTCAGGCACTGGCAGAAGCTATGAGGAAGTTTGATGTCAAGCCTGCCAGCGCGCGGGTATACAAAGAAATGGACTATATTTCAAAGTACCAACTCAGTGCCGACCCAAGTGACCCTATCAGTCCGGCAGTGGGTGAGGCCATGACAATTATGTGGAATGATCCATCTGCTCCAGAGGTTGTTGTCCGGCAAAACGAATTCTATTTCATGGACTCTGCTGCATAGTGCGTATCCTATAAATACTATTTACTATGGGAGGTCGACGCTAATAGATCCATCAGCTTTTTCAAACACGCTACAAGAATTACAACCCCAAATTATCTACCTAATAACGACGATGTTCTTCGTGCCAGAATTAAGACAACGGGCATACATGACACTCGATTTCAAATGAAGCAATTGAGTATACAGTATGTGCTCATCCTTCTTTTACATTGGGCTGGCACTAACTCATATTAAATGACAGTATGTTTGACGTCGGTGGCCAACGAAGTGAGCGGCGAAAATGGATTCACTGCTTTGAGAATGTTACGGCTATAATATTTTGTGTCGCCCTCAATGAATTTGATCAGGTTCTGGCTGAAGACAAGGAAAGGGTAAGCTATCAGTATTTTGGAGATGCAAATTCCGAGAAAAGGTACAAGTTACTGACACGGCCTTAGAATCGTTTGCTGGAGTCGCTCGACCTGTTTGGTTCAGTCATCAATTCGCGATGGTTCATGCGAACTGGGATTATACTCTTCATGAATAAAATCGATCTATTCCCAGCGGCACTGAGACGGAGCCGACTGAGTGATTACTTCAGAGAATACACAGGCGCAAACGAGCCAGAGCCAGCGGCTAAATTCATTCTTTGGAGATTCACAGTTGAAAATCGGGCAAATTTGACAATATATCCTCAGTAAGGATTTGCACCTCATTTCCAGCCTACAAGCCGTGGTGACATGACGGGCTAACAATTGGATCTACAGTTTGACTCAAGCGACCGACACGAGGAACATCCAACACGTTTTTGATGTTGTCTGTCAAACCCTGCTACAGAACGCCCTCAAGGATACCGGGATAATCTTATAGATCCCGCGGCTTTCAGTAAGGCTGGTCACCATACAACAATAAGCAGCCACAATTCGATCAATTACAAATCACGTCTCCTCTCGCTTTGTTATCGGCGAAGGCTTTTTTTTTTTTTTTTTTTTGTTTTTTGGTCACATCGGAGGGTACAAATAACAAAACCAATGGCTGTGCTGTGGATAGCTGAATAATACAAGTCACCTTTCCGCATTGGCGATTGAATGATTGGAGAACATGAGGGAATGCGAACTGGTTTTGATTTCCACGGGGCTGGGAGTATCTGGGATATCTCGATGACAGTTAATATTGCTTTGAAGACCTTTGTACTTTGATTTTTGTTTTTCTCCCCCAGACTACACTCGTTTTATACAGACTAATAGCTGAAACCACGAGCAGATGTAAATAAAAGAGCTCATTTGATAATGGGGGAGCTGTGACATTTTTGCTGTGTGATAATTATAGATATGGAAACTTGTTGATTTTCTCCGTGATACTTTGATGTCCATGTGAAAGAGATCACACTTGACTGAGGCAGATCGTCGATATGGGATGCAGAGAGATCGAGATACCCAGCTATAGATGATCGAAATGACCTATCTCAAACACTTGGGATCAAGATATTAGTGTGCATCATCACACCCGCCGCACTTATTCAAGCAAGATCAGGCTATATTCTTCCGCTGTCTCCGAATAGATTCTTGCAAGCGAGCGATAGACGCAGGGGTATCCTTCGTGCATTGCATGTGTGGCTGCTAAGCAATTGGCACACTGCATGGCCTTCACTTTCTATCTTTAACTGCTGCATCTTTTGTTTCCGCGGGATCTCCAGCTGTCAAGCACTTGGTTTTGACTTAATCACCCATCGTTCTCATCCTTATGCGCTTTTCCAAAATATGTTGAACCTCGTAATTGGGGTAGATGCGATCATGAGTGCGATAATGCGGGGAACATTCGTACGTGCAGCATGCAACGCCAATGTTCGTCTTGCATGTCAGACAACTGGACATGTTACAAGTGTGCCTCAAAACCCGCGAGGCCTTTATTATAATGAGCAACGGCTGTTCTCAAGAGATATAATGAAGCGATGTGAGCCTGTGTATGACAGTACAAGAATTGAGTAGTTTAGTGGTGGACATACCAAAGCTGACAGAAAGACATGTCAATGCATCATACAAAACCGACATACGACGTGGAAGAACCATATTTGATAAAATACCGAAGAAAAGTTAGAAAGAAAAATGCCATGCCAATCTGCTACATGCCTGAGAAAACTTCTGTCGAACAGGGCGGCTCGCCTGGAGAAGCAGCATTGTCGTATACCTCTATACTTCGTTGAGTAGTGAAAGACGACGACTCCAGGGGGACGTTCCATACAAAGTCAATGAGCTTCATTTGCTTTATAAATGCCATCGAAATCGCTCTGTTCCAGGTCTTGAACATAAGCAACAGGATTAGATCACAAATCAAAGAGACCATCATAGTTTTGAGATCGATATCAGCAGAAACCGTCTCATTCCGGTCTACAAGAAGACATCGACCTACTAGCAAAATGGATGCCGGGTTCCTTTCAAGGGCAATGAATTGTCTAAGCAAATCGGGAGGAAAGCCCACGAATTCCAAGTCAAGCGCAGACAACCTGTCGGTTCAAGGCCAGAATGACTTTGGAATTGATAAACCAAGGATGGAGAATGGTATGTGAAATTTTTGATATTGGAGTGTGGGCGGGAACGGGAGTAGAATATGAGCCCCTTTACCCCTGAAGCCATTTTCTCCGAACCCCACCAACGCATCTCCTCGAATCACGAAAAAGAGGGCGAGCATCATATACTAAAAAATGTTCTTTAGGTTTCCCGTACCCCCGTGTAGATGTTAGAGAAATTCTGACCATAGTCATAGTGCAAATCCAGCGTCACAGCCTATCCGAGATACAATCTCTATACCATCATTGAAATATGATCTTCAACGCCAGTTGCCTGTGACTCCGCCTGATCAAATCGGGAACAGGTTTCTGAACCGCCGCGACCGTACAAGGGAAGTGATACCAGGCTCAGGCAAAGGAAAAGCGGTAGCGGGATCAACCTATCCCTCTGGCGAGCAAGCCGCCCTGGTTGATGGACATGGGACACTCCGTCGCTCCTACTCTGAACACTTATACCCGGTTGATTTGCCATCAGACCCTCAGCTGGCTGAAGCTTTGCTTAAAGAGGAGCGTCGCGCTTATGAGGCGGAGTTGAAGAGGCGCCCAAATAGCATTTCTCCTACTGAACACAAGGGTACGGGTAGATATGGAGATGCTGCTATCAATTTGCAGCATTCACGAAATGGAGTGAGCCTGGTAAAAAGCCACGGTATTTGATTTGCCAGAAATATCAGAGCAAGCTCATTGGGACAGAAGTGCGAAGAGCAGGCAGAAAACCCGACACAGAAACTCCTCTGGATCTGATACCCCAGAAACTCCGACAGAAGGAGCTCCGAAAAGAGAATAGAGACCCCATCGGGCGACAAAAAAACACCGTCAGAAGCAGCAGCCTCAAATTCGCGAACGTCTCGTCCTGCTCGTCAACCGGAATCGAGCAGAGCGGTGACAGGGCCGAGCAAAAGGGCTAACAGCGGCGAGTCTTCTTCATGGTATACCGGCCGGGATCATTCACACCGGTCTCCTGAAACTAAAACAAGAAGGTAAAGGTAAAGAGAGATACGTCGCACCGAAGCCGAATCTACCCCCTGACCATGTTCCCCTGGTAAAGATTTGGATTGCACGAGATGAGTATGAGATTGACGTCATTTTTGGACGTGATCCTAATACCACGCATAACATGCGCAGCAAGCTTGTACCGCGCATGCTGTACAAAGAGAAAGCAGCGCGTAGCTCGTCTTTGAAGTCGGAGAGCAAGGCATTCAGAATCCATATTTCCATTTCTGATGAAGTAAATGGTCTTCAATTACTCTGTACGAGAGAGTATGACTCTCCGGATTGAAGAGAGAGGTGGAACTGACAATTGAGTTTGATTCAGAGAACATGCCTCAGCAAAGTCTATCAGTTAACAAGGCAGGCAAAAAGAAGGGGTCTAAAATTGACGTCCTCAGGATCAATGCTGCGTCAAGAACCGCTCAGATGGGCCGCTCAGTGTGAAGATTTGAGGAGGATGGTGTGCAGGGTAGTTATCCTGGATATAATAGCGCTGATGATGGAGCAGCCGGGGACAGGAGTGGGAGTTCACCACCTAAAGGAAGCTCATCATCGGGCTCGGGTCCCAGTTCCAGGAGACAACCGGCGCCATTAAGGACGGAAGTGCCAGATAAGAGAACCCGCCGTGTGTCAGCTCTGCAACCACACGAAACACTCAGAAAGCCCGACGAAGAGTTTAAAAGGCCTCTCCAAGGTAGAACATTTGACCATCTCAGTAACGACCAATTTTGGCTGAAGTTGGCGAATAAGATGCCTGAGATGCTCAAGCATCTCTGCAGGTCAAGCGATAACTTGGCTGCATATGAAGGAGGCTGGAAGTTCGCAGAAAAGCATGGCCGCCTTGTAGCAAGTATGAGGAAAACACATTCATACTTATTTGAAGAGGGAGCCACTGGCTGGACAGACGAGATGTACTCGTTGTATGTGCTCGACACTATTATGAGGTTGGCTGGAGAGGAAGCCTTGAAACGGGCGTCCACGAAGATGAGGGGATAGAGCGATATAGCTTGATACCCTTCTTTTTTCGTCGAAAGCGTCCAATAGCGTAGATGATGACTAGACGATGCCCTTTCTTTCGTTCTTTTTCGTTTTTTCCTTATTCCTCTCAATTGTCGACTTTCCTTGCGTTCTGTTCTTGATGCTTTGACGCGCTTTCTCTGTGATTTGAGCTCACGATTGTACTGCTTTGCACCTAACAGGCCTTTCCCTTTGTATGCTTCTTCATATAGATCTCAATTTGATCTCTTTTTCTTCTTCAATCTAAGTATGACCTCTGCATACAATATTGGCATGGCTGTGATAGCCCTTGATTTGCCTGAGAATTGAGTCAATTGAGCAGACCACAATAACTCGTTTGCCATTAGTTTGACACAACTAATGGATGTTAGCGGATCTGATCATCAATCCATCCATTCACGCAGGATGAGCAGCATTAGCATCCCTTTGCTGTCTCTTTTCTAGCGATCATGAAGTCAGTATTATCGCGCCTGATACACGGTTCGTGATGTTTGACGTGTGATGTTGAATACATAAAATATTCTTGGCGGAGGGGAAACAAGCGATGATGTCAATATCAATATCAATATCAACATCAACATCAACATCAAACATCTGGAATATCAAGGCTGCTGAGAAGCACAGAACACCTTCGCTGGCAGACAATTCAGGCAAAGCATCTGGGCACTGTTCAAACCTGATTGAACGCTCCGATCGCTCCTGTACAACATATTGCGGACTGAACCCCCCTCATGTCTGACCCGCAACTTCATTCGGCGCCAGGAACCGGCGCCGTCGTCCCACCAGCGGGCATCACACCTACTGCTCGAGAAAGAAAATACGACAGACAGCTGCGTCTTTGGGCTGCATCGGGACAGCAAGCTCTGGAGTCATCGCGTGTGCTCTTGATTAACACGACTGTCCCCCTTGACGGCGACAATGGACAGACATACCCTGCTGGTGTTGCGGGCGTTGAGGCATTGAAGAATTTGGTCTTGCCAGGCGTTGGTGGATTTACTATCGTTGACCATGCTATCGTGCAAGACGAGGATTTGGGTGTGAATTTCTTTTTGGAAGAGGAAAGTTTGGGGAAGAATAGAGGTGCTGAGACGTGCAGGTTATTGAGGGAATTGAATCCTGATGTCGACGGAGATTGGGATGACAGGGTAGGTCCAATTGGTATTCTCATTCTTGTTCGATGACGAAACTAATTTACCATTGCGACGCGATATAGCCCCTTCCAACACTGTTAGCAGACCCATCTTTCATATCAAGCTTCGCACTCATTATTTTGACCGCACCGGTGCCATCACCAATTCTCTCCCGGATCTCCTCTCAAGCAAACGACCTCAATATCCCACTCATATACGTTCATTCCATTGGCTTTTACGGCGCCTTCAGTCTCCAATTGCCTACCCTCTATCCGATCATCGAAACACACCCCCCCTCAGATTCAATTCAAGACCTCCGTCTGACCAATCCCTGGCCAGAACTCGCCCTAGAAGCCAAGAAACTTGCAACTGGTGAAGGTGGCCTAGGAAAACCCCTCGACGAACTAGATGATTACGAGCATGGTCACGTCCCATGGCTATTACTCCTGTTACACTACCTCGAGGTATGGAAAGAGCAGAGAGGTAATGGCTTGCCGCCGCAGAACTTCAAGGAAAAGACTGAATTCCGTGAGATGGTGCGCCAGGCAGCACGTACTCATACCCCCGAGGGAGGAGAGGAGAATTATGATGAAGCGTGCGCTGCTGTGTTGAAGTATATCTCGCTATATTCGTTGCCGGACACTATACAAGAAATCTTCGAGCTACCTGAAACGAAGAACCCAACGCCAGAGACGCCCAATTTCTTTGTTATCGCTCATGCTCTCGCCCAATTCGTCAAAGAGAAAGGCGTGCTCCCGCTTCCCGGAGTGCTACCAGACATGAAAGCAAAAAGTCAAGAGTACGTGAGGTTGCAGAAAATGTATAAGGAGAAAGCTTTCTGGGACGCAGAGCTCGTTGATGGATATGTTCGAAAATTGGAAGACGAGTGGAAAAGACCTCTAGATTATCGCATACCTAGAGTGGAGATTGATGCTTTCTGCAAGGGAGCTGCATTCGTCAGATTGATGCGGGGAAGAAAGATTCCTGTGTTCGCTGAAGTTAAGAATGATATTGAGAGCACAACTACCCTGACTTCAGCGACAAAAGTGACAACTACTATCGCGACTAGGACGAAGAAAGCAGAGTTCGATAATCAATTGCCTGAGATATCTGACGACTGGGTTCTCCCCGATGCTGATTCAAGAGCTTACTGTCATGACTTAAGTGACTCTGTGGAATCTGATCCGGGTGAGCATAAGCGCCTGAAGATGGATAATACAGAAGACACGCCTACATCGCTTCTAAGCCCCTTAGCACGGATGGATACTACCACTAGACCCATCACAATGGAAGAACACAAATACGAAACCACGTCAACAGTCGACGACGCAACAAAAACCAGCGTCATGCTTGACATTAGCATGGAAGGAGAAACATATGCCTCCGTCGTGCCAATCTACGTTGCGCTCAAAACACTCGATGGCGTCGTTTCCTCCAACTATGCTCGTCGACGGTCATCCTCCGCGTTTCGCCACTACCCTCGAGAACCCTTAGATAGATACGCTATCACGCTACGCCGAATATACTCTGACCTAGGTCTTGAAGCCTTGGATGCAGACGGGGAGTTACTGGATAAGTGTAAGCGGGCTCTTGATGAGGTCAAGAGGGCTGGTGGCGGAGAACTACATAACATCTCGGCACTGGTAGGTGGAATGGTTGCGCAGGAGGGTCTCAAGGTTTTGACGAGGCAATATGTCCCTATCAACAACACTGTTGTATTTGATGGGATTAAGGGAAGTAGTGGTATGATGAACTTGTGAGCAAGTGAATCCGCATAGCATTTTTTTTTTGTTTTCCTACTCTCGCAAGCTCCGTGCCTTCTCACATGCCATTGTGAAAGCACCTCCCTGGTAGCATAAGAGGAATGGAATCGATGGTCTTGATTGATGGGGTTTGCAGTTACGGAAGTGCCCCTCTACTATCTGAAGCGATCACCATCCCTGCCGCTTTGCCTCCTTCATCATATAACATCCTCTCCTCTTTCGAGGTCGCATTCGTACTCACTCTTCCCCTCACCTTGCATGATGTAGTAACCGCTGCGTCAACGCATTTGCTCAATCTCTCCGCAATACAGAATGTTTCAGGGCTGTCGCGCTGAATCCGCTTGATGGTAAAGCATGCATAGATAGATGCTGCCTTCTCCAACTTCAGAACATCAGCACGGTTTTCCAGCCAAATCCAGACAAATTTGCGACATGGAATTTGAGAGGAGGCACCAGGCGAAATGATAACGACCTCGGGTAGATAGCGGTTCCTGCAGGTCATGATGCAACAAAAAGATAACCCGCAGATAAGACGATTGTAATGATCCCCTCGTCTACCTTACTCTCTGGTGCTTTGCAATTCATCATGTCTCTCCCCCTCTTCATGCGCTCTCACATCTCCTCTCTCTCCTCGCTGCTTCATCGTCCAATCCTGCACCGTCCACTTGCGAGTTGCCGCATATAGTCGGATGTATAAGCTGGCGAACTCCGTAGATAGGGCACGTACCACCACCAGAGTCACCTATCAGATAAGAACTGAGAGGAGCAGTGGATGGTGAGAAAAGATGAGGAGAACATGGGATGCATGGGACGTAGCGAATGTAAATATACCTGCCTTCCCCAAGTCGAGTCAAGTCAAGTCACTCCATGAATCATTATCTCAATTCAAATCTGCCAGCCATTCATTCATCGCAGCGACGCTTCATTGACGGCGACGACCACGACTGCAGCGACAACGTCTGATACCACCTGGTTATAAAAATCAAAATCATATACAGCCCTGGCCGTGCTGTTTATGTGCCGCATGTCTGCTCGATTAAATTTCCTCCTTTTATATTTGACCAGTCTCACACCTACATCATCGTCCTCACCATATCGTTGTATATTCGAGCCGCCACGCCCACCTTAGAAGCCAATTCAGGTCGTTCCTACCCACAATCCAAGCTTAGGACCCACGCCACAGATCTGCACCATAGAGCGCCATTTTTATACGCTGACGTGCCTGATCCCTCGAACGGATCCCCCGGTTTACCCCATAGAGCGATAAACCCCTTCACAACCGAATTTCATACGTGGATTGATCGGTGGTTTATTCCGTACGAGGTATAGTGCAGGTCATTTTTGTGGTGCACTCCCCGTTTCATCCACAGTTCAGGTGAACAAAATTCGCCGTGGGTCGCCGCCCGCGAAAGGGAAAAGAAAAAAAAAAGGTGAGAAAAGCAGAGACATCATAAACCTTCTTTTCCATGCTGGCGCATTTCGCGGAAGCTGCTTCTTTCCTCTTCTCTCTTGCTGTTCGCTTGTTACTTGGGCCCCTCTTTTTTTTTTTCTTCTCCCTCTCTTCTCACCTCCTGCTTTTTCCTTAAAAGACCTGTCTTCATCCGTCTATTGACGACGAGCTTCTTCCTGCCCTGCTCATTCTTCCTCTTTTCTTTTCTCTTCGTCGTTGAAGAAAAAAGAGTCGCCGAGCACGCAATAACCTTGTCCGTGCAATTTTTTTTCTCTCATCCCACCACTCAGCCCGTGCAGTCGCACGCACAAAACTGGCCCAAGACGGGATTTTCATGAACTAAAACACATGAACCCAGACATTCCAGCTTTATATCTCTTCCGTCAACGTCCTCCCTAACGTCCCTTCAACATTGTTATTGCTGAAAATTCAGTATTTTGCCCATCGCAGCCCTGATCCGACAGATTTTCGTCCTGTCTTCACTGGCTGATATATAACATACCGCCCACCATTGCTCTCTAAACCTCTTTTCATACCTTTATTTTTTTGTACTTCGGGGTCTCCTTGACAGGGAGAACCTTAGAGCTGCCGCTTGACTTCGCATGCTCTGGCCTTCCCGGGCCAGATTGTCCTGACGAGAATTTGAGTTAATTCCATTCCTCACACACGCAGGGAATCATCAACAACGAAAGCCACCTTGAAAAGTGGTGCAAAGCGACCATAAGACACGTACAGTCTTGGAAACAATCACATACACCAAATCTATAAACCGAACCGCGACCTGCTCATAACTATCAGTCGATACTTCTGGGAAAGAAGGAACCTTAAGGAAAACACAATCAAACTATACTCGACAAGAAGGATAGCCGTTTTGACGGACGATCAATAAAATATAGAATGGGAGCTTACCCTCATCACAACCATGAATATGAAGATAATTATGCAACCTATACGAATGAACAACAACGAAACTTGTCGTCGTTGGGACACATTCATGATGATGCCGACATCATCTCCCCGCCGTCAACTGTTGTCGCTTCCGACAAACCATATGATAGCGGCAAATTAGATAGACAACAAACTAATGTCGATAATTCGGGTTATGAGATTGAAGAGTTACCTGGTACCTCCCTTCTCGTCCGCGACAAAGGAAGCATTGTCTTCTCTCCGCATCCAACCACTTCTCCCAACGATCCGCTGAACTGGAGTGGTTGGCGCAAATGGTGGCACACACTTTTGGTGTGTTTTATCGCGGGTTTCACCGCCGCGACGTCGAATGATGCTGGTTCCGCCCAGTTTGGAGAGAGGGAGGAACTTGGAATTTCTTATAGTGCTATGAACACCGGTGCGGGTGTTTTGTTTTTGGGTATTGGATATGGTACTTTGGCCATCAGTCCTGCAGCTTGGCTTTGGGGACGCCGGAGCAGTTATCTGTTCTGTATCTTGATGGGGATGATTGGATCCATTTGGATGGCTAGAACGCGCAAGACTTCAGATTCCGTCATGTGTCAACTTTTCGTTGGAATTTCGGAGTCGTGCGCTGAGGCAAACGTTCAGCTTTCGCTGTCCGATTTGTTCTTTGAGCACCAGAGAGGTACTGTGCTCTCTATTTACGTTCTTGCCACTTCCATGGGTACTTTCCTCGGTCCTATGATCGCGAGTTTCATCGCCGACAGCCCTCAGGGATGGCGGTGGATTGGTTGGTGGGCGGTCATCATCAGCGCAGGCACTCTCGCCACGCTTTACTTTGGTCTCGAGGAAACAATGTTTGATCGTCCGAGTCATGAACCAAACTCAACCAACGCAGGCGATGCAAGCGACACCAGCACCGTCGTCAACCTTGAGACTGGTGAGCGCGAGAAGAAGCCTTTTGAATTTAACGATCCCGAAAAGGGATGCGTCGGGCCTGAGCCGAAAGCTCTTAACGGCGCGCTGATCGTTCACGACGAGCCAAAGTCCTACTGGCAGCGCATTGCGCTTTTCACTCCAGCGCCCAACTTGAAGGGCTGGGGCTTTAGCCAGTTCGCTCGTCGCCTTTGGCTTACTCTGCGCGTTTTCACCTTCCCAGCGGTTATATACTCCGGAATTCAATGGGGTGCTCAAGATGCGTGGCTTACCTTCTATGTCACCGTCGAAGATGATAACTGGTCCGAGTCCCCATGGAACTATGGCGATGTTGGTGTCGGGTTGATGAATGTGCCCTGCGTTATTGGTGCAATTTTGGGATGTGTTTACGGTGGATACTTCTCAGATGAATTCGTCTTGTGGATGGCGAGAAGAAATAATGGTGTGACTGAGGCTGAACATCGGTTGTGGATGATGTTGCCTCTTGCGATCCTTAACCCTCTCGGTATGCTTCTTTTCGGTATCGGTACTGGTCAGGGATGGGCCTGGCCTGCTCCATACATCGGTCTTGGATTGATCGGCTTTGGATGGGGTTGTACTGGAGATTTGTCTATGGCGTATCTAATGGATGCATATCCCGAGATGGTTTTGGAGGGGATGGTGGGAGTCAGTGTTATCAATAACAGCATCGCGTGCATCTTCACGTTCACTGCTAGTTATTGGCTTGACGCACAGGGTGCGCAAAATACGTTTATCGTCATCGCTGTCATCGACTTCGTCTTTGTGATGAGCACTGTGCCCATGATGATTTGGGGCAAGGATTGCCGAAGATGGACCACGGAGAGATATAACAACTTCGTGAAGGACCGAAGCTCGTTGTAAATCGGTCATGCACAATTTTTGGGTCTTTTGGTCACTTTTAGAAAGAATGGAAGTGGCCTTGAGACCAGCTGGGGATGATATTTTGGATATGGAATGATGGAACGACATCCTGTCGTTATGAACTGATGGGGCTTGTGCATCTGATGTCTGGCTCCGTCAATCAACTTGTTGTCAAAAGTTCGAGATCCCTAATTTCCTCGAGATGGGATTCTCTCTTCTTCCCTGACTTTTGCCTGTTCAATCCGGCATATATGTTCTGCTTATCATTTATCTTGTTAGCCATGTTCTTGCCTTTTGTCTTTATATGTTTGCAGCATCTTCCTTTCGTCGATGCATAGTTTGTCTGATTTTAACCTGATTTTTTTGTAATCTGTTCCCATACTGTCTCGCTAATTAATACTTTTGCACAATTTGACCCTAGTTCTTGCGTTCTCTCAAATGGAAATCTCCACTCTGACATTCATCTCCCAGTGTCGCCGTCCTAACATCATACCGTGCATCATTTCCTCTCATCCACACGTCTTGAGCTCGATGGACATTTCTCCGCGGAACGAAGGTGTCTAGCAAACGTCATGCTGGAGCCAGGATT
>AZGZ01000005.1:318117-331853 GCA_001636715.1 Ascosphaera apis ARSEF 7405 | reverse complement strand
GATATTTCTACCCTCAATCTGCCTGCGGGGCTCGTCCGAATGTCTTAGTTGATCGCTCGTACGACAGGGTTACAAAATCCGCCAGACTTGGTTCCCGTATCCCAGATTCTGAAAGCATCACGTGGAGCTCTAGATGAATGAATGATGACCGCTTGCTCCTTCCCTTCGATTGATTCACGTTGAGGCAACACTCGATATGTGTCTTCCATGCGTTGCGTATACTAAACCAAGGCAGGGACCAGCTATGAACTTTCTATCGTCACTTCCCATTTTTGGTGGCTCATTGACTGAACTATCGCGTCGTGAAAAGAAGAGGTGGTGATTTTCTTTGAAGCATTGAGTTACAAGATCTCCTCCATCTTTCGAAATAGGCAATCAAGAGGGCCTCCTGTGTGATATGGGACCTGCATCAAGCGGCTCAAATGACGCGATGCATGGGTTGAGCATGTTTGGACCACGAACTTTGTGAGAACGGAATTCACAATGACCAGCTTGTTGCAAATGAAAGGTTGCTTTTCAGGCTCTTCAGTCAGGCCATGCTACAGCTAGACTAAACGAAATCTAGCTGCTGAAATGCAGCAAAGGAAAGCGCGATTGTCGAAGCCGTGTCCTTCGCTGCTTCCCCTTCAAAAAACTGGACATCGAGGGTTCAGCCTCTTATGAGGAAACGACGACTCGTCTCCATTGGTAAATGACACGGACATGGAAAGAGCGATGGCTCTTGCCAGTCGTTCCTTCCTCGCAAAACGAATGGTCATGGGAGTGGTCATGGGAGTTCTTGATTAAGGAAGTATCCTTTTGGAGCGTGTTGTTGCTGTGAAAATTCACGGTGATTGGGCTTGCGTCAAACCAATCAATGCCAATATAGGCCCTGCCATCCTCCTTCTTCCATCTGTGCAATGTATAGCCTCATCGTCCAATCAAAGGTTGACGGCATGCGAACACTCAAATCTCCTGAAAAGACAACACGACCAAGATGTCAAAAAAACAAGACGAAGCAAAAAAACACAAAAAACGTACAACAGCTGGGATTCGCTGGTGGTCACCCACCCAACTACTAACCAGCCGGCCAGTGGCTTGAGTATGGCTGAGCGGACGGGAAGTCCTATTTTCCACTGCCTATGGTCGTACGTGCTATGAAAATAGCGGGTTTTGCTCAAGTCGGCCAGGATTGCCACTTTAAGCCGTTTTGAATGTAAATCCTGAGGCTAGAGCGACAGTAACTTCAGGCGAATGTGGTCTGAATGGCATTGGTCATGCAATTGCACATCTGTATATGGTGACAGGCCAGTAGTATGTGTGACGACCCGCCGAGCTTCTCCAACCAGGGAATATGCGGTAGTTAAGCTATTCATTTCAGCACTGACATGTCACGACGAATCCATGCTCCCATCAACGAATCGATACCAATGGAGAGATGATGGCTAATGGTGATGATGACAGTCGATCGTAACCTCAATTGAAGGAATGAAGTTAGGCCAAATTCGGCTAGACGGATTGGGAAAGAGGCGCTTTACCCCTTTTGGAACACGCGTTGGTATACTCCTTGTTCTATCTCACCCCTTCTCAATGCCAACATATATCGCTTCACCTTTTCATCAGCACCCATATGCAATTGCTATCTTTTGAATTCAATGAGTTGTGAGGACGGCGAGTAGGTACCTGCATTATTGAGGCAGATCACCTGTCTTTGAGCATATTGCGTGCTCTGTTGTAGTCATCTACAGGTGAATATCTCGCCCGTGAGTCCATCTTGGTCCTGGTAAGCTGTTACTTGCAAGATAACGGTCGAGAAGAGTGGTGCGTGCCGTCGATATGGTGGTTTGCCTTGGTGTTAGGCAGCTGTTCAACCGAATGGGAAATCGACCTTGGCAGCCGGTCGATGAACTTCCCATTTTTATCTTGATATTCTTTTACATTGATACCAAACACACAGTCAACTTGGACGGCTGTACTTTGCTTTCTCTCGACGACGACTTTAGGCGGGTCGTCTTGTCGTTTGGCCTCTACTTGCCACACTGCCTAATAGAGGGAATCATTCATAACAGATACAGTTTTTTAGGAAGGAGACATTTTCCAGTCATCTTATCTGTGATGGGAAGAAGATCCCCCCCTCGTCAAAGATGCTTGGGATATGATGATCAAGTTTATCTGTTCCAGAAGAAGATTTCATATTGATAATAATACAGCTTGAATGAAGATATTTATTCCTTGTTGTCCTTCATTGACTGCCCCTGAGCCCCTGGCAATTCTGTGACATGATGAGTGTGTAATATAAAGCTTCGTAAATCCAGCGGTTAATACAGCCGCACCACCCGCCATCCGCGCGTTTACTCCAGTTTCTCGTCTTCTTCCTCCACCTTCATGCTTCGTCGTGAATATCAACGCCCGTAGTTCTCAACTTCCACGTTCTTGACCTCATCTGGATTGTCGACTGCAACGACAAACGGCCATTCAATATCAAGACCCCGGCCATGGTTCAACGGTACATGCGCCAGAGGTTGTTCATTCTTCTCTTCTTCTCATCTTAATTGGAATGGAATTTGGCTTTACGATTGAGGACAATCTGCTGAGGAAGGAACTAATAGCAGCTTGATTGCGGAGCTTTGCAACCTGAAAAGCCATACATACGTACATACATGTATCACAGATCGACTTGATATATCTTTCTACGTGCTTGCGCTTGCGAAAAGGGATATTGAAGTCATTGACATCGCTGGTTAACTTGGAGCAGTCGATGCGACTGCAGCTTTCTCATACAAGAACCGTCTTCTTCCACAGTTTTGACAAGACCAGACAGACAGCTTGATCTGGCTCAATATTTCCTAACGTCACTGCATCGGAAGCTCAAAACCGACGTGCATCAAGCCTACGGGATCGCTTATCTTCGAGCGCATTAGGCTGTGCAGCTCGGATACTTTGGCTCTCTGAAGACTATCACCTCTTCGTCTACGAATATTCGTACAAACTTCGCATCGGTCGGATCGCATCACTACCGGCCTGAGGCTCTATATAGCTTCAGTCAATTGCATACACTATGGCGGCCAAGATACTATCAGCTGCGACTTCCGCAGCCTCGACTATCTCTATTGATGCCACTTCAACGTCTTCGATTATATCTACATCTTTAGCTGCTACAGCGACACCATCATTATTCCCTTTTGCTAAACCTCCGTTTCCCTTCAACACGCCACTCTTCTCGGGGGTTTACAACTATCTCTGTTCCAACTTGCCTATAACATTGACGCAGCTTTTGCTGCTTCCCTTCTACCTCATATACCATATCGAGGTTTTTGTGCTCTCGACTCTCCCGCGATATATTGCCAATACTTTCAAACTCGATGCCTTGCTGAAAGTATTCCTGCGGATGTTGAAGTGGGCTATTGATGATATTCTTGGGGACATCGACTTCATCGTGAAACTAGCGAAGAAAGCCGGGTTTACGATTGGACGCCAGCAGAACAACGCCAATGGAGACGACAATGCTGGCACCGTAGCCGGTGCATTCGCTGAAGACCCTATCGACTCCGTCTCTGATTTCGCAGAGCTGGTGAGGGGCTCAGGCGTGATGTCGTATTTCACGAGTCGGTGGGGAATGTCCTGTCTTCTGGTGGTAAGTTTTGGCATGTTTCCTCCGTTGCCGTGATATGAATTCCGTACTGATGGGTTCACCGTGTTAGTCAATCATCATCAACAGGATATCGGTCTTCGCACGCACGCGCGTGCCAATCCAATTGACCTGGAAACATCGTCTTGTTCTTCGTGCTATCCCAATCGTGATCCTCTCTCGCTCTCTATTCGATATTCTACGTGCTATGCGCTGCCAGTTCTCTCCCCAGTACGCTGTTTATCGATATGGAGACGCCTCAATACCCCTAAAGCACCTCGATTACGGAAATGAGTCTGGAACGATATATTCCATAGTCTCAACGTTCCTCTCGTTATTTGAAGGAGAAGCAGACTCTTGTTCGGCTATGGGAATGGCTCATGTGCCAGGCCAAGCATCGCATCCATTAGGATCATTTAGTCTTCTATGGAGTGTGTATATTTGCCTATGCATCAGTCAATTCATTGATGCTTTCGCATGCGCAGTTTCTGGAAGAACTCAGATGCATGAGATGGGATCGTCCTTGTTCGAGCAATCCCTCATGTTTTCCGAAGCACAGGGCATGACGGAATCAGGCATCGAGATGGCAATCGCCAAGTACAAGCGAAAGCAAAAATCCCAAGGACAAGCCGGCATGCTCAACTCTGCAACAAGTCAAATGGCATCATTTGCAGCTGCTACAGTCACTGGAATCACCTATCAAACACCGTCTCCCGCAGCAGCAAGTCAATCCTTCAGCTCTCCAATGTCACACTTGAATTCAGTCACCTCGATGCTCGGGAAACGACCATCAACGACAAACCACTTCAACGTCACCCCTGAAATGCTCGTTCTCACAGCCATCACAATCGCACATAACCTCTGCGCAAACATTCTCTGTCTCTTCGGCAAGGAACATCGCTATCGTCTTGCGCATACTACTTTCTGGGCCCTCTGTCTCTTCGCTTATAACATGTCCGGTTTCCACGACATCAGATCCTTCATCAGATACCCCACCGTCGCCATCGTCGGATTCGGTCCGCACTTGTCGTTGATGCTGGGTATCCTTGGCTGTCTCATGATTTACGGGTTGGCACTCACATTCACTGCTTTCTCTCTACCGGATGAACTCCCAGAAAACCTCCCCCTATACGACCGTCTCAAAGTCCGCTTCCTGCTCGCGCAGAGTAATATGCAGAGCGAAGCCACGATCCGCTTCCTTCACGTGAATCGCAGTGAGGAGTTCTTCTCGGCGCTGGTGCGTATCGGATACGAAGTCCTTAGCGCAGCGAGTAAGATGGTGTTTTTGAATGAAGGAAAGGAGATCAGTGCGCGGGAACTGACGTGGCTAGAGGAAGAAAGGCTAGCGGAATTAGCGAACGACCGGCAAGAGCAAGCGGAAAAACAGGGTCATCGGACGAGGCATCATGACACAGCAGCATTTGTTTCGAGCGGGGGCGAAGTTAGGGGGAGAGACGAAGAACCCCCCAGTCTAGCTGATTGTACTGATTTATTCAACTTTGACCTTGTTGGTCGAGAACGACGCTGGAAGAGCGGGTACGCTATTGAGAAGCAATTCGATGAGAGGACGGAGGAGAATCGGAATGGCATGAACCGCCAACGACACGCGGAGTTCGTGGGTGTTGGACTTTGGCGAAATGTCGATCGGATATGGCAGAGTTTCACATTTTGGAGAGCTATTTGGAAGTTGGTCCTTGGGTGGATATGTTTTGGGATTGTCAAGGGTATGGATAAGATTGGGTGGAGGTGGAAGCCTAAGTGGCTCGTTTGGATGGCTGGCATACCTAAGGAGGAAGCTCTCAAGGCGAGTGAGAGGGAGAGGAAAGATCAGGAGAATGCTGAAGGGGAGGGCCAAGAAGGTAGTCAGGGCATGGACGATCGGGAGTTCTATGTTTACGACAACGACGGTAAACCAGTGTTGCCGCAAGACAAGGACTTCGATGTCGAGACGGAAATGCGCAAGCGAGAATTTAAAGCAGAGAGAAATTGGTCTGAAGAAAGCGAGCAACGATTTGAGAGGAAGCTATACGAGTGGTGGAGAAATGGTGGGAGATGGGGAGAAGCTGACGCTAGCGGCGACTATGTCCCTGAAACTGGGTCTGAGAATTGGGACACAACGAGTATCATAACTACATCTTCAAGTCGGTCCGCGACACCTTCAATAGCAGGCGAGGACGATGATGGATGGGAAGATGATGGCGGGAATGAGGACGGGCGAAGAACACCTACGCAATCCAATCCTTGGGGGGACGATACATCGTCCACGAGCAGCGTCATCAGGAGGCGTCACTTCAGGACATCAACACCAAATCCTGAAGGGGACAGCGATAGCGATCCTCTACTCGACGTGGACCATCTATCACGCCTTCTGGAAGGACGAGACATGGAGTCTCGCAATGAAGCACATATCCTCGCATCTCACCTGCGTGCCTCAAAGGAGGGTCGTATAATGACCCGTGCTAGATACCGCAAGGAATTAGAACTTCAAAAGGCGCGCGTGCTCACTTCGTCCCGTCGTGTGCGCGCAGAAGTGCACGCCTCATCATTATCAGCAGCTACTACTGAACCTGCCGACCACGTCTCTCTATTCACGCGACTACAGACTGACTCCCCACTACCATCGACATCGAGATTCACACCCGCCTCCATGTACCACCATTACTTCCAACCAGACAACGAGGACCACAAACCTTCGCTCAGCGAAGAGTCTGAGATCCTCGAACGCCTTATCCTCGCTCGTCGTCTCAAGAAGCCTTCGAACCCGCTGAGTCTTGGGTTGACATCTACATTTGGCGCGCATGGTCCCCAGTGTGTGATCTGCCATTCCGCCCCACGATCAGTTATATCATGGCCATGCCGATGCCTGACTGTCTGTGAGGATTGCCGGGTACAATGCGCGATGAATAACATGGGGAGATGCGTTACTTGCCGGAGAGATGTTACCGGATACGCGAGGTTGTGGGTTCCATGAGTCAAGTTTGCTTTGCCTATCAATATTCGTTCCTGCATGTGGTTTTCTTTCCTTCTTTCACTTCTCGATATCGCTCTTTCCAAATCACAGAACGATTTGATGTTCTCGCTCTTTAGTCATATCGATTGACTTTCTAGTTTCCATAGATCTCTTAAGTGGCGAGGTTTTGCTGGGTTGTTTACGGAATGAGGATCCTGGATAAGGTCCTTTGAAGCTTAATGGGAAGTTTATTGTTGCATGAATATCTTGAGAATCAGGCGTAGATAAGAGGTGCTTTTCCACGACCTGAAGTGAACGCATGTTATTCATCGTATCAAGACAAGATTAGGTATTGATATTCACGACATAGAAGATCATTCAAGATGAGTTTTTCAAGATGTGCGTTTAACACTCAACTACCCCTGAGTTTTGGCATCCCCTGATGCATCACCGGCAGCAACGAGACTGACCATCTACTGGTTTTCTTTGATAGACATCGACAACCACAACTTCAAAGATCTCGACGAACATGTCGATTTCATCTATCTCTGTGCTCATGAGAACCAAAACACAGAAGACCTCAATCAACCACCATCAAACCACTGGACCTTCTCCTTGCAAACCGACAAAAACCACAGCCTTGAAATGGGCATCAACCCCGAAGCCGGCGCAGATCTACGAGATGGTATGATATGGGTTAAACCAGAGAAGACCATTTCACCTGATGAACCCCTGAGATCCGTCAGAATACCAGTGATGAACCGTCCTACTGCCAGAGACCTGCTGCATGTCTTTCGACGGAAGGGACTCGATCGGTTCAGGTTTGCTGAGGATATGGGAGGAGAGAGGTACTGGTGCAACAAGGTGGTTGATCAGTTGGAAGACACAGACTTCATTCCTGTGACTTATAAAGATATTGCTCAGGAGGCGTTGCAGAAGTATTACCCTGAGCCGAAGGGAGCGAAGCCTGTGTCTAGGCCCTTGGACCATGGGGAGTTCTATTAGTTCGGTGGTTAGAGCATAGGCTATGTTACCTGTAAATTACGGAGTTCTTTAGGCTTCACAGCCCCTAAATGGAACAGCTTTAGGCACCACCCAGGCACCACCCAGGCACCACCTAACACACCCTGTACTGTCACGTAGGCGTACTGTATAGGCTTATCTTCCACCTCCGCTCCTTTGCCCATAAAAACGTCAGACAAAATCCGCCCTGAAAGGAACCAGCGACCACGACTTAAGTCTTCCTTACATACATATATGTACATGACATCTCCACATATCAGAGTGCATACATACAGTGATTGGAAGGGGGGAAGAAAGAAGTTGGCAGGGAAGATTGCAAGAACGTCGCAAGGACAAATCTATTGAGATGAACAGGAAGACTGGCGCATTTGGAGTACACGGTTGGATCCAATTGCGCGACCACTGAAATCACTGATTCCGGCGGGACTGATGTTTGACAACTGCTCATCTTCACTCGCTGACTGACTGACTGACTGACTTTACTCGCTGGTCCCGCATTTATTGCACCGTCTCCAGCCCACCCCACGCGCCGATTTACCGAGCGCTGATAAACCCGTCGCGGCACAATCTACGAGCGAGCGAAACTGGTTGGCTGCTGGCCTGTGAACGTCAAGTGGTTGGCGCAATTGAGTTGACGTCTTCGTCTACTGGATGAAGACTAATTGGCATACATCGACATTATCGTCACAATCACATCGATTGATTGTCTATAAATCGAACATACTATTGCCATCTGATCGAGCATATAAGGGCAATTAAAACCCTCCCCGCCTTGGTCCTGGATACGACTTCTTCGGAAAGTTCGTTTAGAGGCAGGAGAAGAGGGAAAATTTTTTGGAACATCTCGGTTGAAACCATCAATTTCGTCGCGATCGGCTTGATAAATTGATTGAGGACAATAATATGGATTCTCGTCGCCCGACGCAGCGCGACCCATCGCCGTCACGCGAGTCTGTCTCCTCTGGCTCGAACTCTGAGGATGAGGATTTGGAGGAGGTTACTGATTCCCTCTTGGGGACATCGCTGACGGTAAATAAGCCTGTACTTTTGGATATCACAATTTCCCGACTGCCTTCCCCTTCCAAGAAGCGAGACAATCGCTACGAACTACACATCCGTCAACCCGCGCACGCGATGGAACTATGCTAACCAAGCGGGCTGGCACCATGCCGAAACCCACCTACAACAGGTCCGCCACCTCGAAGCCTTCGGTCGAAAAGTAACCACCACCGCAAACCAACTGATCGCCCCTGTCAATGACCACGGTCGACCAGCGGGCCAACACTACCAATCCGCCATACGCTCCATCCACAAGGAAATGCGCAGTCCGGCCCTGCAACGCCGTGTCTTCGGATTCGCTCAGACTACCCCTACAGACCTCGTTCGATCCAAGCTCTCATCGTCTGAAATCCATCAGCGTGCCTTGGCTAGTGTGCCTGATGAACTGCTGTTGAATATACCGGAGGATACCTCGACGTATAGTTTGTTTCAGGGCTTTCAGGCTAGTATTCCTGATGCGAATAATGAGGCCGAGCTGAGGAGGGCGAGGAGGAAGAGGCTTGAGACGCAGAAGTTGCTTTCTGGGCCGAATGGGAGCGCAGCGTTGCCTGAGTCGTTGAAATCATTGAAGGCGGAGAGGGGTGCGCTGGGGAGGAAGTTAGAGATGATGGGTGTGCGGAAGAATATGTGCAGTGCTGAGATTAAGGAGATTGATAATAAGATTGCGAACCTGAACATGATGAGGAAAATCGTGCTTGATAGGTTAGCTGGGTTGGAGATGGATGAGACGGATTTAGAGAACGAAAGTAAGTGGTTTTGGCTGACTGCTATATGTTGAAGCTCATGGAAATGCTAATAATATCATACAGTGAATCAACTAGATATAAAGCTCGAGGATCTCGAAGAAGAAGTCGCCATTGTCGATTCAGAAGAGATATCATCGTCTGCAAACGCAGGCGAACAATCTCCAGAATTCATGTCTGAAAGCATATACGAGAAATTACCCGGGTCAAACAATTCTTCGAAAGACAAAGCATGGAAATCTAAAGCATTGCGTATGTGCCAATCTCCCGGACCTCCCCAATTCAACCTACATATCCCCAAGGAACCCAGGACACCTGCAGGAATCACCAGGAGAAAGGATACCCCTTATAATGGATTTTTTGAGGAATATCTCGACGTCGATGGTCACCACTACATCCAGGAGGAGGAAGAGGAAGAGGACTATGATGATGACGATGTGTTCACTCCCCGGAGATTATCTTGGATCCCAGCTAATACAATGGATGATTCCTCACCTATAGGAAAACGCTCGACACCAATTCTTCACGGCCACTTTGAGCCAGGGTCTCAAATACAGGAGATCAAAACACATAATGATATAGTCACCGCTCTAGACTTCGACGTACCATTCGGTACAATGGTCACTGCTGCCCTGGACGATACATTACGCGTCTGGGATTTAAACCTAGGAAAATGCATGGGACATCTAGAAGGTCACACAGCATCTGTACGATGTCTACAAGTGGAGGATAACATTGTTGCTTCAGGTTCAATGGATGCCAGTATTAGACTATGGGACCTCAGTCGCGCGAAATATTCTCCTGGCAGAGATGATAAGGGCCACATCAATGGAAAGTCCAACATCAACGGCGACATTGATGCAGATGAACAACAGCCCCTGAACCCGGATCCCGATAATTCATCACGGCCTACCTCTCCACCACCACGCACACCACCAACACCAGAGGGTGATACAACCGACTGTCCCATTTTTACGCTCGAAGCACACGTCGATGAAGTCACCGCCCTACACTTCCGCAACGAAACCCTTATTTCCGGCAGCGCAGACAAAACTCTCCGACAATGGGATCTCGTCAAGGGTAGGTGTGTACAGACTCTCGATGTGCTGTGGGCAGCTGCACAAGCGAGTAGTATATCCGGTGCAGCGGGCGGTGCGAGTGCTCTAGGACGCAACACCCCCGCGAACGCAGACTTCGTGGGTGCAGTTCAAGTATTCGAGGCGGCGTTGGCTGCGGGGACAGCGGATGGGATGGTGAGGTTGTGGGATTTGAGGAGTGGGCAGGTTCATAGGAGTTTGGTGGGACATACGGGCCCCGTTACTTGTTTGCAGTTTGACGACGTGCATTTGGTTACGGGAAGTTTGGATCGGAGTATCAGAGTGAGTTTACCTCCAACCCCTTTTTTTACCTTACTATCTGCTTGGTGTTCTCTCTTTTCAGGGGGCAATGCTGATTTCTTTCACTTATTTTGAACAGATCTGGGATCTACGAACTGGCTCCATCTTCGATGCCTACGCGTATGACAAGCCCGTCACATCAATGATGTTCGACTCCCGCCGCATCGTCTCAGCAGCAGGTGAAGATGTCGTTAAAGTATATGATAAGACTGATGGGCGACACTGGGACTGCGGTGCCGGGGCAGCAGCCGATGCAGCTAACACCAGACCCAGCGTCATCGAGAGAGTCAGGATCAAGGACGGATACATGGTCGAAGGCAGAAGGGACGGTGTGGTTGGAAGCTGGACTTGCTAGATACGTAGATATGAGATAGGATGATGCAGTGAACATATACATACATACTAAGAGTATTGAGACGAGCTTGAAGAGTTTTTCTATGCATTTACAATTGCAATCTCGATACCAAATGAATAAATTATCATGTTCTTCATCCCCCTTTTCCACTCTTTTCACTCATGTCAGTCTGATATTGGGGTGATTCCTGGTGATGTAATAGGAGTATATACGCTTAACTCAATTCAGACTAGCGTGTCTAACTATATTAAAAGTTGACGTTCGCGGTTTAAAGGACGATTTGCGCGCGATTTGAAGATTGAATGCGACAGGGGAGACCTCAAAAGAGTCAAAGAAGCAAGATATTTCCAATTACTGGGTAGCTGAACGTGAAGCGACTGAAATACTGTCTTGAATTAGTCGCGGGTATTGTCTAGAGTGGCCAATACTTAAGGATCGACATCTGCATGCCACCAGACACGGCCACTTTCTTCCTGCGCAATAACAACCTACGATAGTAACGGCGACACACCAGGGGAACTCATGATAGTTGCACTACGGGCAGATTTGGCAACTAATCATTAAGAGGACCAGGATTGGAGCTCAAAACACATATCAAGCCGACTTCTAATCTCACGACAAACATCTCCTTGACAAATAACTATGCCCGGCCGCATCTCAACGCCAAACGGCCCAACACCAAATCCACAGCGCACGATGTCCATGTCCCCCAGTCCAGACCCCTTCATGCCATCGCGCAATGCAAGCGCTAAGCAGAGATACAAGAGACTCGACCGCTCGACAGAGGCAGCCAATGGGTATTACACACGCTCCCGTCAAAGGAAAAATAGCAGCAGTGGTGACAGTAATGATAATAATGATGACGATGATTATGAAAACAGCAGCAGCGGTGATGTCCTTCAAGCGAGAATAAACAATGCCCGGCCGTCGAGATATCAGTCGCCTATATCCACGCGCTCACAGACACGGCTGAATAGCAACCATGCGCAGAGTCCTATGATGACGCGATCTAGATCGAGATCGGGGAGTATTACGCCTAGGCAGAAGGTGCCCTTCAGACACTCGCCTGATCCTAAGAGACTTGCGGCATTGGATGAATTTTCGGGAAATGAAGACGATGAAGAAAATATACCAGAGGATGATGACGAGGGTTATGAGTCTCCGACGAAAAGAATGAGTGATTATAGTGACGATTCTACAGTGAGCTGGTTGATTGAGAGGCAATTGAAGGGGACTATAGATGCTTCGCTAGTACAGGATCCAGAGCAGCAGCCGAAGCGGACACGAGAGAAGACGCCTGTCATTTTTGGAGATGATACTCGGGCTAGTGATGGGGTGATAGCGAATGGAAGAATGTCACCTTCTTCCAGACACAATAATGTCTCTGTGATGGAGAATATCTCTACCTTGAAACCCATATCAGAAAAAGAAGAAGAGAAGGTCGGAGAGCCCAAACCCGCCACACAGAAAAGTGCGGACACAGTCGTGCCTGAAGCAAGGGCAGAAGCGACAAAGATATCGAATAAGGACACCAGCTTTCTAAAAGACGACCACAATAAGAGCATATCGCAGCGATTTGTTAATCCAAAGATATTGATCACCATAATATCCATCATTTGTTTATCAGCACCAGCCATCATATTCCATGAAACCTTACGACTTATACCAGCATACGTCTGTTCACGACTACAACTACCACCACTGCAACATCTTCCTCCGACATATGTACCTAATCCAAACTCATCGCATTACTTCGACGCTCTCAATCGCTTGTCGTCAGAGGTCGATCGACGAATCTCTCATGTCACGAGGGATCTACACTTCCTCAGAACCGAATGGAGCCAGAAATTGCCGATCTTAAGGGAACTTACAGAAGCTTTCCATCAAATCCCCGATGCGGTCCTTGATCCACTGGCGACTCCCAAAGTGAACTTCCTATCTCCAAATATGGGAGCTAAAATTGATCGGGATATGACCAGTCCAACGAGACAAGTCTCGAGCTCAAATCCTTTTGTGAGGGCATATCGTTTTCTGACGTCCAAAACCCATTCAAACGGTCCAGAGGCCGTGCTTGAGGCATGGAATGATGTTGGTGACTGTTGGTGTTCTCCGATGAGCCATAATGGGATGCAGATCACAATCGAGCTCAGCAAGGCGATTGTGCCCGAGGAGATTATTGTTGAACATATCCCACCGAGCGCCACGCTTGATCATGACTCCGTACCGAAAGATCTGGAGTTGTGGGTTCAGTATATCTTCCAAGATGCGGACGCAGCTGCAGGTTCACTCTCGGGATCGTTGATTTCATATAATGACAGAATAGCCAATGGGGCAAAGATCCGCGAAGATAAAGAGCAGCAGGCTCCGCAGTCGCTTGATTCTGCTGCAGAGATGGTATATTCTACTCTGCGGTCTTCATTCCCCAACGACACGCCTTCAGAGTATGCCAATGACCCGCTCCTTGGTCCAACGTTTTTCAAAATCGCGAGGTGGAGGTATGACCTTGATGGGACTTACCATATACAAAGCTACGTTCCTGATGTTGTGGTAGACGTGCCTCGTGTGAGAGCTGTTCAAGCTGTCTTTAGGACGGCGAGTACGT
>AZGZ01000005.1:253986-318017 GCA_001636715.1 Ascosphaera apis ARSEF 7405 | reverse complement strand
CATGATAACATAAATTTAAGGATGACTGACACTTGGTTCAATGGATTGATCATAAGTTTCTTATTGCAATGGGTATGGTATAGACGGTATGGACATCGAAAGGCAGATATAAATTCATCAAACAGAAACGGGAATCGTCAGTATCTGACAAGCCACAACCCATTAACATGAAACCCTGAGTACAATAACGATCTTTGAAACCCTACTCACCATTGGTTGACTCGAAAGATTATCAAAAATTGACTCAATTGGTGTAATGGAAATGGCCATCCTTGTTCGCGATCTTTTCGCCCAGATTGAGCTCAACATAATTGTGACCACCTTCGCCATCACCGGCCCAGCAGCGAAGAACAACTGGCTTGCCAGGACCGCCTTGCTGAATGGAGATATCCTTGGCTGAATCAGAGAAACCACCGCTGTTCCACACGAGTTTACCTGATGATAAGAAACGGCAATGATCAGCTATATTTGCCTTACGGCCAAGCAATGCATGGCAATGGCAATGACAATGGCTGGCTGGCTGGCTGGATGGATGGATGCTCAGAAACATTCAATTAAGACATACCGTGTGAGTTGCCGATGACTCTGTCCAGATCAAAGTCGTCTTCGTTCAATTCACCATTGCCTTTCATGAGCTTGGCCTTGAGGGTGTGGCCATGAAGCTTGATGTCCTTTGCAGAGTGCTCGAACGACATTGTGTTTGCTGGGTCGATTTGATATGAAAACAACAATTAGAAACTGAATTGCTGATATAGATGACTCTGGTGTCTACAGAAAGAGGAGAAAGAGATGCTACAATAGATCTTACAACTCAAACATTCCTCCTTCTTATATACCTGAACGCAATGCCGAGTTGAACAGCTCAACCTGGACAGACACCGCGTCATGATGCGGGGCATATAGGTGACAAGTAAATCCATCCAGCACTCCTATGTTTGGCATATTTTCAGCTTCTAATCTGCTTCTCCACGCCCCTTCAAAGCCAAGAAATGGTTTTCTTTTAAGGCGGTCTGGTTTGTGATACTTGAGCCTCATCGACCAGTGGAAGGATGAGCGGGTAAGCCCCGCAGCGGTGCCTTAACCATGCGTGGCTCGATTCTGGTTCTGTTTCAGAGAATTGTTTCGCCGAAGTGCCCTCTTCACCACGGATTACTCTGTACAGATTGGGATGGGCTCTTCTAGAGGTTTCAGTATGAAGGAGTATCGTTGATTTTTGTTCCTCGATCTCAATCTGCTGAAGCTCATCTTTGGAATGAGACATTTCAATACTGAATTCCACGTTCAGCAAAAGCACGTTGAAAACGCATCTCACAAGATCTGTTCCTCCAACCACCGTTGCTGGTGGATACATACGGTTGAAGCTTCCAACCAGCAATCCTTGGGCTGCCACTCCCGTTGTACCGTGGAATATGTACACAGATACATACTTCTCTAAGCAGGTTTTCGCAGGCTAAGCTAAAACAACAATTGTTTGCTTTTGCATGCTTGCAACTGCAACTATACGTGAGTTGAGGTATACATTTTTTCTCATCTCGTGCCATTGGGTATGAGTTGATTATCGGAGCTTCTTCAGCTTATCCCAGTTTTGGATGCCCTGGTGCAGGTCGTTCCACATTGGCTTAGGAGCTGATGAAGAACTAGGCGCCTAAGCCACGATGGTGTTGACGATGCTGTGCAGTGTTTCTTGCTCCGTGTTAGATTGCTTGAAAAGATATATGTGGCATACGAACGGACAGCTCAAGGAATATGGGGTGTTAGTGGTACACGCACCACATTGCCGTGTCATGAGCTTCCGGATCAATCGTCCGTTTCATCATGCCGGATATCGTCATCGACGCACTTTGACGCGCAGAAGCAAATGACGGTTCTCCTTGCTGTCTACCAAATCAGTCGGACCAGAACAGCATTGGCATAAAGGCTAACACATGTTCGCAACCTGACGATGAGAAGACTCTGTCAAAAGGCGCCTTTTTCACTCGGCCTGCATACTCTGACAGCCCATATTCACATGCACGTCTTTTGCTATACATATGCCAGAAGCTGACTTCATCAAGATACATGGCATAGATGCAGTTAGTGAGACGAAGCACAGATTGAGCAGCTGCTCTGAACTGTCTGTTCGGTGGTAATTCTTGCTCTTGAAATTCAAAATCGTGGATTGGAGAATCTGTGGGGTAATCAGCCCACCGCCACAGAAAGGTATTCAAGCCAGCCGGCTGGTCTTGACTTTTTTGGAAAAGCCACAGCACAAGCACTCTGAATGGCGGATGTGCACCTGAGTGCGATAATGATAGTGATGCTGATCAAGACGGTTTTGATAGTTGACACGCATATGGTCAGCGATATGGGGATGGGTCATCTGCGTAGATCTATCTCCTACCAGGAGTAACAGTAGCGAGGGCAGTGCCATCCTTGGACCACAGTGAAAAAAACCTTTCGCTAGCTCATCTCAGAATGCAACTCATCATTCTGCAGCACCATGTCTAGTTATTCCATACACCATAGCATCTGCAACCTGTCAATTGATATCCAGGGAATTTCGGCGAATCTGTCATCGAAAATCGCCACCTTTTTGACAAACCACGACAAAAACTCCCGTGCAATGAGACGTAAGAAGCTGAAGACTCATGAAAGACCTACATCAATGAGTTCAAGACCGATGACTTGATGACGATAAAGACGCAGCATATGAAACAACATCTGATATACCCAATTGGACTGCCCGAACAGGACTAGCGCGGCGATCGTCACGCATTTCCGGATTCAGATATGGCGAGAATGCCGAAACCTCCAGACCTCACTCCATCAAATACATGAGATAAACCACGCCAATGAGGTAAGGAAACAGTCTGAAGAGCGAAGGGTATCGCGGCTTGATGTCGATCGGCTTGACAGGTTGGATACAAGGACACAGAGGAAGCAGAAAGAAGACCGAGAAAAGGGTCCTCGTGCTACCGTGGCCTCCTTGTCCAGGTGCAGCCGCATATCTTCAAACGGCCAGCCCGGCATAGCGAGGTACAGTCCACCCACCCCTGTGCCGAGTCCATTGCACGTAATTTCTTTCGAATCGGCTATAGGGGACACGGCCAGCAAGTCAAGTGTCTGTGCAATTGGCCAGCCAGCTTGAGAGCGTGAGCCCAGAAGGAAGAGAGAAAAAAACGGCAGTGCAGCTCAATTTCGCTTGCCGTCCGCGTCCGCTGAACCCTTTCACGGTCACATTCCCACGTTTCTCATCCCACCTCTTCAGCATCTTTCAAAACAACGTGGTGGCCGATCGGATGGTCTTCTCTACATCCAGTCATTGAGCCGGCTGCTAACGCTGCCGCTTCACTTCTTTTTTGGGACTTTGGGATTTTAATATCCCCCGTTTCTTTTCTTTTCCTACTGCCTTGTCACTCTCGTTTCTTTTGGTTCTTCTCCATCTCCTGCCACTCATTCATACTTGCCGACGGTCTGCACCCTCTTCCCTCCGCCCCTAGTTGTTGCTTGCTTCTGTTGCTGCAATTTGCCCCGTGTCTGTGTCTAGGTGCGTGTGCGTTCGTGGCCTCGTTTGGTTATCGCTCCTTGTGAATTACGGGGTTCTCTTGTGACGACTCGAATCAGCGGTTCAAGGCTCCGCTAAGGGGTGAATTCCATACTTGCGGGTATTTCCCTACCCAAACTACGGTACTCTAAAATAAGGGGAATCTGGTTCACTCGAGATCGGTAAAATAATCCCCATATCTGCCTCAATTCTGTTTTCATCGCTCTCCCTCCTCTCTTCCTTCTTCTGGGATTCTGGGATTCTGGGAAACTCGAATTCTTCCTTGTCTGGCCATCCCTGGAAGCTATCCAGAAGATCAAATACCCGGTGAGGCAACCCTGGTTAGCCTCTACGCATCACATCGTACCCTGGAAATTGGCCTTGAATATCCTTTCTTTTGTGCCGTCTCGCAATCTAAATTCCTCTTTTGGTGGTCCAGCTTGCTGTGCCTTCTCCTTTCGCTTATAGTGTTTGGTTTGGCCCTTTGCACATTTACCTCTTCTGTCATCATACACCAACACGGTCAGGGGAACGCAAATACACTACCCAATCCTTATTTTGAGTTACACCCAATCTAGCTGTTTGCTCAGCACGCGGGACATCAACAGACAGGGAGCCAAATAGAAACGAAACAACACCAAACTAGACGACGCTGGAAGTCAATTGGGTGGGATATTTCAACCTCAACAAGCGTTTATACCACGCCATTTAGACAGATACCTGCATACATACTACGCAATTCCAACTTGCACGCCGTTCGTCCCCAAAGCACGTATCCATGCTCCGTCACCCACTCATACATCAATATCTCATACTTGCAAACGAGAAACCAACTACTTCATCTCGCAGCGACTGCAGGTTGCATGCGCGACCCAGGGCGGTTGCACGGGCCCCCTATAACCTTCCCGAACCAGTCTGAGAGGCCATTTACTCCTTCAGCAGCGCACTGGCAGTGCCTTTGCTGAAATCATTGGAAAGCTTCTCTTGCTACCCGGGGGGACTACCAACATAAGCTGCAAATACATTAGACCAGATATTGTATTTGGAATCATAATTGGCTCGAGTGTCGTTCAGTACTTGTGCGTGAGACAGGGAGATATTGGACTATTTCTCAATAAGTTGAGCGTCGTTTGCAATCAGCCAACATTGTTTTCTTTTTTTCCATCCTTCAAAGAGCTGAGAGTGTAGGAGAGAAAGGGCTTCTCCTTTCCTTCTCGAATCTTTCTTCGTCAGAATATGATGGTATCACCTCCTACGTCGCCAGCGGCGACCAACGTGAGCTTTCGCCCCATGAGCATGCTGGCGAAACCTAGGGAGAGGAGTGGAAGTAGGATGAGCATGGGAAGCAGGCATGGTACAGGAAGCCGCGCCTCTGATGAGGATACCAGAACTGCTGTCAGAGTTGGTGCGTCAAATACTGCTGTTCTATGGCCCCCCTCTTTTGTCATATTGATGCACGAGTGCAGGGAAGACGAACGTCAGGAAACTAACATCATAATTTATCTTCTATATCACAGCCGTCCGTGTTCGACCTCCTCTCAAACCTACAGATCCGAACTACGAATTAGTTCCACCACGATTTCAGCGAAAGATAGTCAATGTCACAACACCTACATCACTCGTTGTCGAGTCACCACAAGGGAAGAAAGTCTTTCTTTTCGATCGTGTTTTTCCAGAAGAAACAGACCAGAAAGGAATATGGGAATATGTCTCCGACAGTGTCAATTCTTTCATTCAGGGGTATAATGTCTCCATATTGGCGTATGGGCAATCTGGTGCTGGAAAGTCACACACAATGGGTACTAGTGGACCGGGTGAATATGAGACCGAAAGTCTAGGTAAATTGATATCAATCGCTTTGTCGAAGGACACTATTAGGAAGACTTCTTTTGGCTGATGAACATTTCCTCATGTTTCTCCAGGTATAATTCCACGGGCAGCGCAGGCGCTATTCGAACGACTCGACGGAACCACCACGAACCTGAGCGCAAACTCCAATGCACATGGTCGGAATTCCTCGACCGGATTAAGGACTCCCAATCGTTACTCCATAGCATCATCCACTACTTTACCGTATGGCAGGAAACCACAAAGCAATAACAAGAAATGGCAGCTCAAAGCAACATACGTCGAAATCTACAACGAGCACCTTCGCGATCTACTTATACCAGATACGATACCACAAGCCGAACGACCAGCTGTTACAATCCGTGAAGATGCAAAGGGACGAATCATTCTGACCGGCCTGCGGTCTGTGGAAATCAACTCCATTGACGACTTGCTCTCAGCACTTGAATTTGGTTCTTCAATCCGTCAGACAGACGCCACAGCTTTGAACGCACAGAGTTCACGATCACACGCCGTCTTCAGTTTGAATCTCATCATGAGACATGACGGAGGGAACTCTACAAATGGCACACTCTCAAAAGCAGAAAAGCGCATGTCAATGCCCGCCGACCTTTCGGGTGCTAGCAACGGAGAAGCTTCTGGGGTGACAATCAATAGCAAACTGCACTTCGTCGACTTAGCTGGCAGCGAGCGAATGAAGCATACCGGTGCATCGGGCGAGCGTGCAAAGGAAGGTATCTCGATCAACGCCGGCCTTGCAAGCTTAGGCAAAGTTATCTCACAGCTTTCAACACGGAATGCTGGGGCATATGTCTCATATCGTGATTCAAAGTTGACGCGGTTACTGCAGGACTCGCTCGGTGGAAATGCTATTACGTACATGATTGCGTGCGTTACACCCGTTGAGTTCCATCTAAACGAGACGTTGAACACGGTCCAGTATGCTCAACGTGCTCGAGCCATTCAAAGCAAACCACACATTCAGCAGGTTGCCGACGAAGGAGACAAGAATGCTGTGATTGACCGTCTTAAGACTGAAATTGCGTTCTTGAGGGAACAGATTAAGAGCGCAAGAGACAGTGCCAACGATGCCGAGGTTGAAGTTGCGCGGAAAAACAACGGTACACCGGATACCGATAGGGCCAATGGCACAACCAGCCGAAACAGGGGCGACCGGCAAAATGATCGGGAGAAGGAACTGCAGAATGCTCTTCTTGACGTCCAGGAGAGCTATGAAGCCCTTAGTACTCGACATGCAAAGCTGATTGCGGAGATGAGTAAGGCTTCCGGTTCTTCATCGGACCTCGATCCCGAAGGCGCCGAAACATTGCTAGGAGCATCGGCTATGGATCGATTGAAGCGGTCTCACTCCTTTGCTGAGAGCGTTGAACAAGTTGTGCTTGAATATGAAAAAACTATTCAAAGTTTGGAGACTTCATTGTCGCAAACCAGATCCTCCCTTGCAACAGTCGAGAGTAATCTTCTGGAGCGCGAGACAAAATGCGCTTATGTGGAGACAATCAACAGTCAGCTTCAAGCGCGCATCCAAAGGATGATCGATCGAGAAGCGACTACGGAGCATTATCTCCAGGGTCTTGAGTCTAAGCTTGATGGCCAGGCGGGTGGCGAGGAAAAGCAAAACGCTCTTGTGTCTACACTACGCAAGGAGTTGACCCGTGCGAGGGAAAATGAAGCTAGCTGTGAGGACTATATCTCGACGTTGGAAGAGCGATTAGCAGAGTGCGATCAAGACACAGAACTTATGCAGCGCGAGATCGCAAGATTGCAACAAGTTGTCGATCGCCAGCGCAGTCTAGGGAAGCTTGATGGGTTACTCACTGATCTCGATCAGAAGAACCAACCAAGGAGGCCGTCGAATGGAAGCATCCAAAGCAAGAGAGACACTCTCGCTGACCAGCACAACGAGTACATGGACAATGGTGATAAGGTCATCGTTGTATCTGAGCCAGAATATTCAGTGTCACGAACAAGAACACCCTCTGAGGCATCCAGTGTAAGAGGAACTATGACAACGGGTGAGCCGTTGTCCATTGTGGAAGAGGAACTACCTAGTGATGAAGATCGAGAAGCGCGATATTCCTCGCCTGCCCCTCGCTCTACACGCAGCAGAGGATCTCCATCAGCGAGTCGCAATGTGAGTGGTGTTTCCTCTATCAAGGAGCAGCAAGCTGCACAGGAACATGATACGTACATCACAGCTCAATCTCAGTTGGTCGTCCAGCAATTGGCCGCTGTCAGCCAGGAGCTTGCGGATTTGAAAGCTTCGCATGAAACCAAGGTCAGCGAATATGATCGACTCAACCTTAAGTATAGAGAGGCTTTGCGCAATATCGCCGAGATGCAAAACGAGGTTAATCAAAGTCACCGAAGGAGACAGACTCAAATCACCGAAAAGGCTCTGAAGTCTCTATCAAGGGCTTCGACTAGGTCTCAGGGATCAATCGAAGGAGTGTCTCCTACATATTCCTCAACAGAGTCTGGAAGACCATTGGACGCGGAATTAGACACTGCAACTCCTGTTTCAGGGGTAAAGACAGACACCGAGAGCACTATCTCTGACGCCGATGCTTCCTTCCGTGATGCTAGGGATTCCCGCTCCATGACGTCTCAATCTCGTTACAGCTCCCAAAGTAAGCCTGGCTCAGGCTCAGACGACATGCAGCGTCTTCTCAACGATCACCAAAAAGGCATGGTTCGCATCACGCACCAATATGAACAACTTCAAGCCGAACACGAACAGACTCTGCGTCTGGTCGAACAATTGAAGGCCGATCTCATAATTTCACGCCAAGATTTAGCCTCAAACTCAGGCTCTTCAGCATCTCCGACAAGAACCAGCACGCCAAGGGGTGTCACACCCGGCCATACCCCTGCGTCCTCATTCTCCCAGAAGCCCAAAGTGGTGCGACGGGTTACCAGCCAGTCATTATCAAACACAGACCGTGCACACCGTTTCCTTGCTGCTTTGCGTAATGTCGCTGCTGAGGAATTCGAGAACCGACCAGACTCTCTCGCGAACTTCGAATATAACCTCAATGCCGCCATGCATGAATTGCATATTCGTATGGAACGTATCGAGGCCCTCGAACGCGAGAATCAGAACGTCAAGAAGGAAGTTGATGCTAAGGCAACGATCATCGCCGGCCTAGCTCGTGAACGCACCAGTCTATCAGCTGCCGCTCCTCAGGTTGACCTCTCATTTGTTGGACACCTACACGAACAGATTGAGACATACCAGAAGAAGATCGAGGAAATGGAGACCAACCATGCCTCAAGCATCAGGAAGCTTGCCGACGAGGCTTCAAGTTTGAATCAGCTTCTCGAGACGCAGCGTGCTGAACTCCAGCAACGGGACGAGAAGATCCTCACTCTCGAGCAAGAAAGCAAGAGATGGCAAGATAAGCATGATGTAGTCGCAAACTCACTTGAGGAGACTGAGAAAAAGCTACAGTCTACGCTTACACAGCTTGAATCCGCTTTGGCCGGACGTATTGATATGGAGAACAAGCATAGCAGTACCTCTAACGAGCTTGACAATAACGCCAATCTCCTCGAGGCCGCCAATGCTGAGCTTGAGGAGGCTCGTGCGCAATACAAGCAGCTCGAGTCCAAACATACTCTTGCATCAAATTCCCTCGACGATTATAAGACTCAATTACAATCAACCCTCAGTGAGCTCGACGTTGCTTTGCAGAAGGTCACTACCTTGGAAAAAGAGCGCGATTCTCTTGCCAATAGTGACATCGCTGTTGAGCGCGCGAGACATGCAGAAGAAGTCAGTGCTCTCAACCGCCAGATTGAGCAACATAAACAGGCTGTCGAAGAACATCGCCGTACTGTCGATGACCATATGATGAGGATCGATGAACTCGAAGATGAGCTTGAGGAGGCGAACAAAAAGGTTACAGCTCATGAGAGATCAGGAACCAACAACACCAACGAGTTGGACGGTCTACGTCGCCAGATCAAGACTCTCAATGCTGAGATTGATACGCATAAGGCTACGATTGAACAGCGGGAGATGGAACTTGAGAACATGCAAGCAATACACTCTGAAGAGATAGAAGCTCTGGAAGAGAAGCTTGCTGAGGCAGACAAGGAGCACAACAGAAACATGAACGAGAAGACCGCCAATCACGAGAAGGAGCTCAAGGCGTTGCGAACTGAGATTGAGGAATCTAAGAACGAAGTCCAAGGCTTAGTCGGCAACGTGAGCCATTTGCTCGAGATGGAGATTCCCGACGTGCCATTCCTGTACCAGCAGATTGAAAGGACCGTGAAAGAGAAAGAGAATCTTAGCAAGGAACTTTCAAACCTGGTTGATGCGAACGAGGATTTAATGAAACAATTGGCCTCCAAGGAATCTCTTGACAAGCAGATTCAGGAACTCAGATCAAAAGCTTCCACACACGAGGACAAGGCTCAAGAGCTTGCTTTACTTGTTGCTACGCACGAGGAAGCTATGCATGATATGGAAGCTGCCCTCCAAAAGAAGGATAAACTCATCTCCCAGATCCAGGCTGAAAAGGAGAAGAGTGCCCGTCTCGTGGAGGAGCTCGAGGAGCAGATTTCCTGCTCGTATGACGACCATAACAATAGGTTATCTCTCATCAAAGAAGAGCGCGTCAAGGCCATCGATGAGGCCAATGCCAAGATCATTACTCTCGAGAAGGATGTTGAGAGTTATCGCTCTCGTATCTCACTCCTTGAGGGCCAGCTCAGGGAAGCCAACTTTGGGCATGACCGTTCCAACTCTACCGCCTCCAATGTGCGCAAAAGCACCACCCCAACTGCCGCTCTTCCATCCCCACCACCAGCAATTCCTCTACCGCCTCTCCCCGCTGGTGCACCTGCTGTTCCTGGCACACCCACAACTACGAAGACAGGATCCCCTGCTCTCTCTCGCCATGGCAGCCAAGACCGTGCGGGCAACCACAGTCCTCGCCTAGCCGACGAGCAGGAAGCCCGCTACAGGACCATAGAGAAGCATCTTAATGCTGAAAAGCAACTCACTGCTACCCTCGAGGAGGCCCTCGGTGATCTAGAGGAGCAAAGCAACAAGATCAAGGCCGACCTCGAGAGTTGGAAGAAGAAGGCTTGGCAATACGAGGATGAGTTGACGAAACTCAAGACGGAGAAAGATAAGCAAAGGGTCTCTATGCAGGCCGTTGAAGAAGAAAGACTTGCGAGAAAGCAAGCCGAGGCCGCTAGAGCCCATCTGGAGGAGAAGATGAATGCGATTAACAAAAAGAAGAAGAAGAGTACTCTGAACTGTTTCTGAGTGTTGACGAGGGTTGGATATTTACTCCTTTGTTGCACTCAAACACAATTCTCTCTCTCCCCCCTTCTTGTTTCCATGTAACCATGACCACCTTTTTTTTGATATATGTGAATTTTTCCCTTTCTACCCTTCTTTCATATTGTCGCGTTCAAAGCATATGCTTACAGGCTTTGGTCTTTCTCTGATCAAGCGTGTATTAATGTAATGTTTGTTTTAAAACCCATCACTGATATCCCCCCTTCTACATAATGTTCAGCAATCAAGCATTTATTTTCCATGAAATAGTTCCAATTGAGAAGATAGATCGTGTGCTCTGTCTAGATCATCATGTTTGTCGCACTTCACTGTAAGCAGTAGACGGTGTCACATTTATGAAGAGAAAGCAAGCGTAATTTGAAAATGATAAGCGTATCAATTGTTGATAATGCTGCTCGTGCGAAAATTATACAGGTAACCAAAAAAAAAAAAAAATGATATAGAAAGATACAAAATCAAGTTGCTTCCATTAACCCATCAAAATTGACATTTTTCATATAGCGAGATTTTTTTTACACCCCTTACTCCATCTCAATGGTGCCTGGAGGCTTGCTGGTAACATCATACAAGACACGGCAAACACCGTTAACCTCGTTAACGATTCTGCTGCTGACCTTCTTCAAGAACTTGCCGTCGAAGGGATACCAATCAGCAGTCATGAAATCAGAAGTCTCAACGGCTCTGAGGGCAATGACCTGCTCATGCATACGCTTGTCACCCATGACACCGACAGCCTTGACGGGCAACAAAGCAGCAAAGGCCTGTGAGATATTTCTGTAGAGACCCGCGGCTCTGATCTCGTCGATGAAGATCTTATCAGCCTCACGGGCGATACGGACCTGCTCAGGAGTAACTTCACCCAAGATACGGATAGCGAGACCAGGGCCGGGGAAAGGATGGCGCCAGACGAGGTCTTCGGGGATACCGAGGTTGGTACCTAGAGCACGGACTTCATCCTTGAAAAGCTCACGGAGAGGCTCGATGAGCTTGAGATGCATGCCCTCGAGAAGACCACCGACGTTGTGATGGGTCTTGATAGTGGCGCTAGGGCCCTTGAAGGAGATGGACTCGATGACGTCGGGGTAGAGGGTACCCTGCAACAAGTATTCAATAGCGCCTGCCTCGCTATCTGTTGACTTGCTGACGATATCTGCAGCCACCTCCTGGAAGACCTCAATGAATGTATTTCCGATGATCTTGCGCTTGCGCTCGGGGTCAGTGACACCCTTGAGAAGACCCAAGAATCTCTCACTAGCGTCGATGACGGTCAACTGGATACCAAGGCCCTCGGTAAGGGTCTTCTTGACGTCCTCAGCCTCGTTAAGACGAAGGACACCGTTGTCGACGAGGACGGCGTGGAATCTGTCACCGATAGCCTCCTTCATCAACTTAGCGGCAACAGTGGAGTCGACACCGCCAGAGACGGCACCAATGACCTGACCCTTCTCACCAACGATAGCGCGAATACGCTCAATCTCCTTATCGACGAAAGTCTCCATGCTCCAGTTCTGACGGGCACCACAGATCTTGGCGGCGAAATTCTCGAGGAGCTGAGTACCGCGCTTTGTATGGGTGACCTCGGGGTGGAACTGGATACCGAAGTAGGGCTTGTTCTTGCTTGCAATACCGGCGAAGGGAGCATTTACAGTTGAAGCGATGATCTCGAAATCGGTGGGGAGCTCAGACAACTTGTCGCCGTGAGACATCCAAACCTCCATTTCTTCACCTAGATCGGCAAATAGAGCATCGATGTTGTTTTCCGTGTTGAGGTTGCCGTGCTTCTCGATCTTGACGGTGGCATGGCCGTACTCGCGCTTCTCGCCAGCAACGACGCCGTGACCCTGTCTCCATGCAAGTTCCTGAAGACCATAACAGATACCCAAAATAGGGACCTCAAGACCAAAGACTTCAGGATCGACGTGTGGAGCACCCTCCTCGTAGACAGAATAAGGGCCACCGGAGAGGATGACACCCTTAGGCTTCCAGGACAACTCGTTGATCTTCTGAGTGCATGGCAACAACTCCGAATAAATATTCAACTCACGGAGACGGCGAGTGATCAAGTGAGAGTATTGGGAGCTGATATCAAGGTTAGTTTTTTGACTGCTTCAATTCTGACAGGATTCAACAACCCTCCCCGTGCGGTAAGATGGAAACACACCCAAAATCCAGCACCAAAATGGTGTCGAAGGACTTGTGAGGCTCATTAACCTCTGCTTTCGAGTCGGCCATGGCTGTTATATATGTGGAAACCGAACAAAGGGACGAATAGTCGGTATATAGATCGACCTTTGATGGGAGACGAGGATGGGGTGTCCCCGTTTCATTTCTTTCCTTTCGAAGATGACTCGAGATCGCGCGAAGAAAAAAAATTTAGTCAAAAAAAAAAAAAAAAAAGTAAAACAGGATCTTATCTTATCTGATGTCAATAATCAGATTAGATTGATCTTATCTTATCTTATCAATCTTCCCGGCAAATATCAAAAAATTAAATTAAATTAAAAAAAAAAGTTGAAACGACGACTATGAAGAAACAACCATCGACACTTGACATATTGACAACTTTTGATATATACTGTTCAGATACTCTAGTTACCTTTCAATAAACATCATGGGCAAGCGCAAGCAATTGAAGGACGCCGACGGCGATGCCCATATGGGCGACAACAACCAAAATGACAGCAGTGATGAGGTATGGGTTTCCAGCTCATGCAACCATGAAGCTATACATTATAGCTAGCTTGGGACAGATTCAAGCTGACGAGAGTTCTTCCAGGACATGGACATTGTGAATGTTGATTTTGAATGGTTTGATCCTCAGCCAGACCATGATTTCCACGGCATGAAGATCCTACTACGACAGCTCTTCGATAACGATGCGCAAAACTTCGACCTCTCAGCTCTTACAGATCTCATTCTGTCGCAACCGCTGTTGGGCTCGACTGTCAAAACGGAGGGAAACGAAAGTGACCCATATGCATTCTTGACTGTGTTGAATTTGCAGGAGCATAAGGTATGTTGTCTGTATCTTGCCGTGTCCATGCTGCCACTAATACTAAATCGTGATATAGGACAAACCCGTCATCCAATCACTTACAAAATACGTCTCGCAAAAAGCATCACAAGCTCACCTCGCACCTCTCCAATCTCTGCTCTCGCAATCACCAATTCCCGCTATCGGGTTGATTCTTACCGAGCGTCTAATCAACATCCCCGCTGAAGTCGTCCCACCAATGTACACAATGCTTCAAGAAGAGATTCAATGGGCGCTTGACGAAGGTGAACCATACAGCTTCACACACTACCTCATCGTGAGCAGAAAATACCAGGAGGTCACATCTAAGCTCGACGAGGAGGACAACCGACCACAAAAGAAGAAGAAGGCTGCTGGTCAGAAGAAGGAGACATATCCCTTCCATCCCGAGGACGACATACTGAAGAACTTCGCCGTGTGTGCTGGGGACTACGATTGGTCTCACGAGGCCCCTGAAGGTGCTAGTGATAGCAAGAGAGCGTTCCACGAGTGGGGAATCAAGACTATGGGACATATGATTTTGATCGAGGCTGCGAAGTTCGAGGCTGCTGTCAATGCTATGAAGGAGGCATTTTCACCATAAAATTAGGACTGCTCGAGCTTTTTGGCAGTCTCTTGTACTATCTAGAAATTACCTGCTTTGAATCACGAAATTTGTTTGCCGGTGTTTCGTTGAGATTTACTGGTTTAAGTTGGATAGAGCAGCATATCACTGGTTTGCTATACACCTCAATGGCATCTAATGGAATTTGATCCACTACTGCTATTAGGAACGGGCCATTCAGGTGAAAAATTTCCGGCGGCATGTCATATTTCTAACATCAGCATGCCAGTGGATTTCTACCATAGCGTCTCAAACTCACTCCCTACATAGCTATGTCAATTGGATATCGTAGCGATATCTGGAAGTAAAGAATCCATATATTAAATATCTTTCTCTGATATCATCTGTACATGTTCTAATGGCAAGTTCGCCGTGATCAGTCGTGTCAACACGATCACACAACTAATCAATCCAGTCCTTGAACATCATTCATCTTTCTCAACTCCTCCTCAAGATCAAACCGTCCCCTGTCCAAAAAGGAGTTCGCATCCTGAATCGCCTGCTGCAACTCCTCGTCGCCCATGGTCGGGTTCTGCGAGGAGACTGGACCAGTTGCCTCTGCATTGGCCTGTGATGTCTGGAGGTTGAAAGGTCGCAAAAGCGTCGTAGGTTCAGGGGTATCAGCGTGAGCCTTTCTTTTGTTTCGTTGTCTATTCCTTCGATCTCTGCGACTTGGCGGATTCAATGGCCGCTGCTCTTCATCATGAGTCTCTGCAACGGATGGTTGATTATTTTCAGAGGCTGTGGTTGTGTCAGGAACTATGTGTCCTTTAACTTGGGTGGGGTTTTCCCTTGCGCTGTAGAAGGAGGTCTTAATAGAGTCAAACTCTACGACGTCCCCTTCTGGAGCTTCTGGACCGGGAAATTCTGTCGTAGATTTGTTGTGTGGCGTCTGGCCATCTTTATTGATCAAGATATCGTTCGGCTCAACATCCATATCTTGCTGATCTTGGTTTGTATGAGTATCGTCAGGGGTATCGGCCGGGATATTGAATATATCTCCTTGACTTCTCACCACACTTGATTCAGGAGGACTGACAACCACGTCACCCTCTTTCTCCGGATTAACTTCAGAAGGCTTATCGTCTGGAACATCATGTCTCTGCCCTTGCGGGTTCATATCAGATCTCTCGGCATGTATGCTCTGCCACCTTTTCTGCTCCTCAGCTAACCTGTCCCCGAACCCGTTCAATATCTCTTCCTCTCCTTCATCGTCAGTTCCAATTGCATTTCCAAGGAGATGCTCAACTCTCTTCAACGGACTCTCTTCATTAGCATCCTCAACTCTGGCGCTTTTTTGATGCTGCCCTTCCCTCAGAATAGGTTTCTTTATAGACAGCGTCTCCCCTGGCCCTTTCCCTTCTGATATGAACATCTCGGTCGTAGGACTTGATGGTAGATTTTTGAACATATATTTCCTGATTCTCGTGGTATCCTTCTTTCGAAGCCAAGTGTCTGCTGATGCATTACGTACTGGACATAAAGGTGGTGATGAGCGAGATTGTTGCACGAAGGGGGATGTCGGTTCCTTGTTTAGTTGTGGTCGTGGTGCTGAATGTGAGAGATATTCGTATGTGATGGGCTTATTGAGTCCTCTTCTGTCTTTATCGTTGTTTATATTGATTGTGATAGAATCTTCGGAAGATTGCGAATTGGGAATAATGTCTTCTTCAATCATCACCGATCGTTCAGACTCAACTGATGTAGGTATGACCGAAGGCAACTTATGAGGAGAAGCTGGTGCAGTACTCCTATCCTTCTGTACCACCCTCCCAGACTCAACTGACGCAGGAATCACAGAGACCGCCCGTCTAGCTGACTGTGGTGTTGGAGATCTTGTACATGGTACCGTCCTGACACCGCGAGCTTCATGTCTCTTGCGAACAGCCACCCCGGGTTCTTCCAATGACTTGTCTGGCGATTGGGTAGGAGGTACTGTATGATTCTGCCTAGCCCTTTGTTTCTCACTCTGTAATCTTCGTAGACTAGCGAGGTTGTTGGCTCTGTTGTTCAGTATGGTTGAACTTGCGCGTAGTCTTGGTTTGTTAGCCCATATTTTGTTCCCTTTTTCTTCAGTCTGATCGGGCACTGCACTGTCTGATGCATGTCGTGTGGCCGATTGTTGCCCTCGTGTTATTAGGCGGTCAAACGTGAGAGGATCACGGTGTGGTGGTGATTCATATCTCTTGACCGTTGCCGTTGTCTCGGCCATTGAGTCTTGTGCAACTTCAACATCTATTCCCTCCTGTAAATCTGATGACACGGATGATTGGTCCTCAGTGCTTTTGACATCCTCCATGACATCATGCAAGACCCTGCCTGACGAATTGACATTGTCCTGATCTGGAGGACCAATGTCGTAGAAAGGGGTCTCAGGGGCTGCATCTGCAGGCGCATCGACATCTTCTGCAGGAGTGCCCTGGACTTCTTCAGGGTCTGAAACACTGCCAGATATGAGAAGGCCCTCGGTCTCATCGTATCTGCCACTCAATTCATTTGGATCTGCTGCTATGGTACCGGGAGCTGTGGCGTAGACCTCCTCTGGCGTTGCATGGATGCCTGAGGTCTTCGATGCAAGTAATTCAACTCGTTGAATTTCATCATCCAACCCATTATAAAGAGCTGATTGGCTCCTAAAATCCGACTCTTCCTCATGAAGGTCGTTCAAACCTGTTTGCGATCTTGCAGTTGAGTTGCCTAAAGGGGCGTTGCCATGCGGAGCATCTGAATCTTCAATGACGCCCAATGCAACATCCCGCGACCCGGCTTGCTTCTCATTTGCTGTGGAGGAGTCAATATCCATCCACTCCACATTGGCATTTGCTCGAGAAGGATCTGTCCGGGCGATCCTCGCAGACCTCAACCGACCGCGCGGCCGACAAGCGCTTGCTGGGACTTCAAGCCACCGCTTCGTTGAAACGGGAGTTTCAGGCACGCACTCGGCATCTGTGAGCAGCGATCTCGATGTAACGCCTGATGAGACGTGTTCATCTTGATCTGAAAAAACGCCAGGTCCTGAATACACTCGCGCCGGAGATAGACTCCTCTCGCCATCAGGCGTCTCCGGGATGATAGCCTCTTCATCACCATGCCCAGCCATGCCACCGATTTTTCTCTGCTTGCCCCACGGATTGACCCATCCATTCCCAAAGGGCCCCCTCAGAGATGCAGACATGATGAAGATTGAGCCTCCCTCGAGATAATCGAGGGCGATGTCCTCAATCCTGCGCCGCTTAGCGGCACGCTGCTCGAGGGTGAGGTCGTCGTCGCTGTCCGTGTCGTCGCACATAACGCTCGACGGCGCGGCAACCATGTCCTCATAGCAAATCACACTGTACTCATCGTCATCATCGTCTCCGTCTGAGCAGAGACAGGAGACGACGTCCCCATGGTCAGCGTCATCGAATGTACGGGACATTGATGTATCAGCCTCAGACCAGGCTCAACAGCCCACAGGAACGGCATGCAGGATCTGACTGACGCGGGGGAGCAGAAAGCAGAGAGAAGAGAGAGACAGAGGAAGAGAGTATTTGTTATAGCTCTTCAATCCAGTTCCAATCGAGTAGACGTGGTTGTCTATTGAATGATATGATATATATGATATAAATCTTCTTCTCCTCCTCCCCTTATCAAAAATGACAATTCTGATATATGTAGATGTCTCAACCGCGATACCCGCTATCCATACGCGCGCCAGAATTCAATACCATTTCTCCCTTCCTCCTCCCCTATCCCTATCCCTAATCACTACCTCTGTTGTACATATAATTGTACTATTGTACCGTCACAGCAGTCTATTTACGTTTGTCCAATTGCGGCCAGAACCAGGTCTTGAAATGCGCCCGACTGCGATGAAAGTGGAGATCGAGACAGCACATCAGGGCACTGTTAGTTGTCAGTTCTTCATTTCACCGATTCGAGAGCGCGTGCGCAGGCCTGTTAGTTGTGTTATTTCCCTGTCGATAGCCGCCCGCCCTGCCCTCTCCGGCACTGTTACTGTTATATGTATGGGCCTTCTCAGATTCTTCCCGCTCTCGTCGTCTCGTCTGGACTGGCCGTTGGGTTGACGAAAGAGCGAAAGCAAAAAAAACAAAAGATACGACCTGGTCTGATGCTCTGATGCTCTGATTCTCTGCTGCTACTAGGAGCCACTTGCCCTACCAAGAGCACCCCCTAGGTATCTGGTCCCGGTACTTCTTGTCGTTCTTTCCCATGCGGACGTCACCGCCTTCTCTGTTCCACACTTGCGACGGGAGTTTGTGGTCGAGATGACTTCTGAACCATGGCTTGAGGATCTCAGTGAGGATTGGGGCGATGGCGAAGACGATGCGCTGTTGTGGCCTGCAAGGCCTGCTGGCATTGGGTTGGAGCTGGAGTCTCTACGAGCGTCGATACGAAATGGCTTTGAATTTGAATTTGAGCAGCACCAGCACAGGGACCAGCACAGGGACCACCGGCACTCGTCTTCTGATCCTTCGCTGCTGCACGCGCGTGAAACGAACAAGTTCAAGTCGGTTGCACGTCGTCGTTTGCGGGACCGGGGGTTTACTGTTGATGATGTTGTCGGTTCTGGCAAACGGCTGCAAGAGTTAAATATGATGGATATAAACAACGCGAACCTGAGCATAAACAGACGCAGCACTATGAACATCGACAAAAGAAAGCAAGAGGAAGCTGAAGATGCAGATGGAGAAGAAGAAGAAACTGCAAACGAAAAGAAGACAGAAACAGAAAAGGAAAAGGAAAGAGAAACCAGCGAAGCAAAAAAGCAATTTATTAACGACGATTATGACCTAGACGACATGTGGGACGAAGGAGGCTCTGTTGTGCAGCACCAGCGTCAGAATCAGCTCGATGAGCCAGACGATTATGGCACAACACAAATCAAAGTGCGCAGGACGCCAACGACTTATGACGAAGAGAATATGCCTGAATGGAAGAAACGACTTATGAAAGGAGAAAAAGTTCATGATTTATTCATCCAAAAGAATAGTATTGAGAGCCTGTTCGATGCCCCGCCAGAGAAGGACATCGACACACAGGACGGGGACCCTGGACTCAGCAACCGTTTCGCATCCATGAAACTCAATGATGATGACCTCAATGGGCCAATCCTTCATGCATCTTGTGACGATGTATCAACAACACATGAACCCGAGAGAAGTGGCAGAAATTCAAGATTTAAGAGAACATACAAAAGACAGTCAAGCGACGCACCTGGTTCTGCATCTGCATCAGATAGTGAGGCTGAGAGCTGTGCTGGCAGTTACAACAACAGTCGCAGACTCACTGCCAGCGCTATGGAGGAGTTACGCAACGAATCCCTCACGCCAATTCACATCAATATCGAGGGTGCGAGCACGGTCCTGATGGATGAAGAACCAGAGGAACGTTCGCCAGGGGCACGACGACATCTGGCGGTTCATGATGCCATTGGCCAGGCACATCGGTCAGGACCCGTAGAGGAGTTTGACTCGGTGGATTTCACGAGTCATTCCCTACCCGCAAATCTGACAATGGGCACGCCTGACATGGGTCGCACGACGTCGCGAACTCGACTTAGAGAAGATGATACCCCTTTGAACGCGACGGGTAAACCGAAGTCAAAATTAAGGTCGTGGACCCGTGCCGTTACACCATCTCCTCCACGACTGGAGCCTTCCTTGTCCCCTTCCTCCTTTGTTTCAAATCCCAAAACCAGAGGCTCACCTGAAGCAGGCAGTCCACGACGAACGAGATCGGATTCTCCACAGCGGCAGCCCGCTATTTCACCTGTTGGTTTGCAACGCAAATCTGAAGAGATTATTCGCCCTCATGCCCTTCTCTCACATGAAGTGTTGCGTCCCAATTCGACGCCGCTCAAGCTCTTTGGCAACCATGACACCTTCACTAACAACAAGCTCTTGCGCCGTCTGAGTCAATTGGATATCGAAAGTATACCTGGACGTCGATCAAAGCAGTCGACATCAGACACATCCAGGGGCCAAACATCACCAACACACCCTCGAAGCAGAAGCCACATGAGGGGGCAATCCGCGCCGGACTCTATTCCACAGATGAAGGCTAATAGAAGCCGGCCGTCGTCTCGTCTAAGCCAGTCTTCAGATAGTGTTCCCAAGACAAGGCGTGCAAGATCAAGGACGACAGGACCAAGTCTTACACCACCTCCAGCATCACCACCGACACCCCAGGGTCGCCGTGAAGAAAAGCAAGCTCGACCAAGAACAGCAATGAGCGATAGAATCTGGCGTCGTGATCTGAAATCTTTCTCAAAGCCAACAGCGAATGAAAGAAAGATTAGAGCTATAAGTAGCCCTGATCAAAGTTCCGGCACAAGTCCCGACAGAAGCCCCGATAGAAGTCCCGACAGAAATCCCGTTAGGAGTCCAACGCGTATACCACGGAGGCAGAAGACAAATCGGCCGATAACCCCCTTGCCCCAAGTGAGAAGCCCCGAATCTAAAAGGCTGTTATATAGCCCGACTAAAGACTCCACACCAAAGAGAAGACGAACTTTGACGAAAAGAATGACTGACGCTTTGCCCTGGAAGTCCCCGATCATAAATGCACCCACGTTCAAAGCGAAACCCGGAACACCCCAGAAAAAGCCAACTAATAGCATGCTGAAGCTGCCGACTAGGTCAAGGCAGGCCTCCAAACCTCAGATCCCGACACCATTGTCGCATGAACTTAGTGACGACAAGAGTAGTCCTACTGAAAGTAGCAGAGTCGATGATATTGAATTTAGTCATTCCATCGAAGTGCTGAAGCAGCGATTCGGAGATAAATTCTGTGACGAATTCAATCGTCTGGACGACAGCCGTAAAGGGTCGATAACAACAGGGGACTTTCTCCAGGAGGCTACCAAAGTCATGGACCTTATTCGCGCTAAGGGCAAAATGCAGGGGACTCCAGGGCTTGCCAGTGTTCTAGAGAGCGCCCCGGACGACGATGAAGAGGCATCAGATAGGCGAGAAGAAGAACCGCTAGGAGAAGTGGAAGAAGAATCAGGAGAAGGAGAAGTGTCATCTTCACCGGACCAGTTCACGCGTCCGTCGAGTCGTAAGAACAGGCACCGCTTGAGCGAGTTAGCAAAGCTTGATATCCCAACGAGCCCGCGAATTTTGAGTCACCTCGAGAAGTTTGCGGACGACAGCGAAGCAGAGCAATTGGATTTGTCTCCGTCGGTGAGCTCACTGCACTTAGCGGACGGTGGTCACAGAAGCGACAGGGACTCGAGACAAAAGGGTAATGAGAAGCTGCACAGGCCGATGCGGGAGAGGAAGAGGGTGTCTGAGACAAGAGTCGCTCAAGTTAAGAGAGAAGGATCTGGTGGCTCAATCGTTGCGAGTCCAGCAAATATTCGTATCCACGAACGCTGCAGGAACCGCTCAGACGAGTCACTGCCCACAAGGTCCCATATACTCGTCAATAATCAGGTGTCTGGCCGATCACAGGCGCCTGGCGTGGGCGCTAAGGGACTCATTCCGGGGGATAAAGTGTCTCATTTAATCCCTACGAGCGTTGGCTCAATGGTCCTCGATCCGGCAAGGAAGCAATGGGTCCGTGATCAATCCCGACCTAACAGCCGTGACCAGGAAGTCCCAATATTCAAACTGGAAACAGAGAAGCTCGCGGCTTATGATCAGGAAAGATCGAGGCCCGAAGATGCCATGGGTATGCGAAATCAAAACGGTATGAGTGACTTTGGCGGTTTCGAGTACTCAGGGCTGAGCGAGGAGGACCCATTCCGGGATATATCCGATCTGAGCGTTGACGAGGCAGAAGAAATGAACATGGTTCAAAGCGCAGTCGATAGCCGGCCTGGGAATTTCAGCCCAATTGCGGTTGGGAAGGCTGCTGGGAAGTACCGGATCAATAGTGCAGACTATGACGATGAGACCTTGCACCCCACGCAAGAACCAATTGCAACCTCCGCGCGCTCGATAGCTCGTGATCATGACGAAGGCCTGGGAATCAGCGTTGGAGGAGCTCCAGTTGCGCCTCCAGGTGCTTCCCTTTCGCACCCGCACCCGCATTTGCACCCGCATTTGCACCCGCAACAATTGCAGCCCGAGCCCAGAGAGCCATCGTGGGGTAGTGATATGACAGGCACCACGCGCCGGTCCGAGGGCCGTACGTCTTCAAGCTATATGTCCGGTGCTTCAGGTTCGCGTAGCGCTACTAATAATAGCAGCACTCTTATGACCCACCAAAGCAAGAGCGATCGAGGTTCAAATTCACGAGCTTCAGCGGCAATTGCTTCTGCTGCACATGAAGTCAAGCGTGAAGAGGTCATTGACGGGCGCGGAGAAGACGCGCATGAGATGCCATCAGCTCATTCAAAATCGTCCTATCCGGATAAGCAGGCACGTGTTGTGACAATCACAGTCCCGTCGCCTTCTTCGCGGGTGAATCAGAACAGGGATCGGGATCGGGAGACTTATCCTAAATGGGAAGAGCTAGCGGCGGCCCAGGAAATGACACAGGAGAAGGATAATTTCACTGGCGGAAGGGGGAGTCCCATGAAAGCGAAAATGCGGCCAAGCAGAAACGATAAACGGTTTAATGACGAAAATGATCGGCCCACCTCCATTGCCGCCGATTCTTCTGCAAAATCTGCCAGATTCGCAGCTGATAAGACATATCTCTCCCATCCTCCCTCGTTCGAACGAAGAGATTTCAAAGGTCGACCAATTTCAAGAATTGACGAAGAAAGATCAGCTGAAGAATCAATGTTGCTTCAAGGAAACGAGCTTTCGATTATACCAATGGGCCAGCCCAATGGCGACATGCATGTTCAACATCATGGAACTCCAGCGCCTTCACCTGACAAAAGCTACAGCTTCCATCTCAACACATTGCCGGATTTCACTCTCCATCAAGTTGATGAGAGGGACACTGAGCTCGGAACTGTGCGGAGAGAAATAAGCTTCATTGGACGTCGTACACATAAGGGTTCAATGGGGCACATACACCCGCAATTCTCACTTGGGTGTGAGCAATTGATACAGTGTATCACTGATGTGGAGGAAAATGAAGTCGACTGGGACAGAATTCGTCGACTTGACTTGTCCAGCAAGCAGATTGTCGGGACTAAGAAGTTAGAAGTTCTCTGCCCGAGGCTAGAGGAGCTTGATCTCAGTCATAACCAATTGTCTCAAACAATTGGAATACCACAGTCTGTGAGGATGTTGAGCCTCAGACACAACATGCTCAATGATCTTACTTCCTGGGGCCATCTTCATAATCTGCAGTATCTCGATGTCTCGAATAATGACTTGGAAAGCTTAGATGCTTTCGCGGGTATGGTGCACTTGAGAAGTCTGAAGGCAAACAACAATCAAATCACGCGTCTAGGCAACATTGTCAAGCTCAATGGTCTTCTAGCGCTTCATTTACGGGGAAATCAGCTTCTCGAGGTTGATTTTCATGGAACTACTTGGTAAGTACATGTGCTTTCAATATGATTTACGGACGGGCGTACTGATGACGTTATCTTACTGCAGGACACGCATGACAGCCCTCGACTTACGTGAGAATCACATTCAGCGAGTCAGGCACATTGAACGCCTTTCGTCACTTGAAAAGCTTGATATGAGCTACAACGATCTCACAAATTTCGGGGCGGACATGCCACTCCCGCGTCTTAGGACGCTCAAACTCTCACACAATCTTTTGACTCATCTCGACACAGCGGGTTTCCCAGAACTTCGACTTCTGTATGCTGACGACAACAACCTACGTACGATCTATGGTCTAAATCACTGTCGTCGCCTTGAGTCGTTGTCAATTCGGGAGCAGGTTCTCCCTGATGGTGAAGATCAAACGCCGATGATGGTTGACATTGACGTGTCGTGTGTTCCTGGTTTGAGGAAATTGCATTTGTCCGCCAATAGGCTCGGTAAACATGTCTTACGACCACGCAAGCCTATGCCCGGGTTACAGTTCCTTGATATTTCGTGCTGCGGCTTGGAGTCCTTGCCGTCTGATCTGGGTCAGAAATTCCCTAGTTTGCGTGCATTGAACATCAACTTCAATGCGCTTGTCGACCTGTCCGGCTTAACGGGCGTGACGCGTCTTATTCGACTACTCGCAGCGGGAAACAGAATTGGAGGACTCAGAAGTATTTGCTCGGTGTTGAAGGAGGTTGGTGGCCGACATGGTTCGTTACGTTGCGTGGATTTGAGAGACAACCCTATGACAGTGGGATTCTATCCCGCCCACACACTCACGGGACCCGACTCTAAGGCAATGACACTACATCGCAAACCAAGTGCCTTTGAGCCAAATTCCAAAGGGACTGATGACTCACGGGTGAAAGACCCGTATGCCCTCCCTCCAATCGATTCCACCGCCGATGATCGTTATGTCAGACGTCTTGACGATGGAACACGCACACGTCGTCGTGTAGTGCATTGCTTGATCAACGTCAGCGCGGGCTCACGTCTCAAACTTCTTGATGGATTAGACGTCAGTGGTGTCGACCCCATCGGCCTGCTTGAAGACGCAAAGGAGAAGAAGGGTGGTGGAGAAGATGAAGTTTGGAGAAGGCTTATCGAACTAGGAGTTGTTCGGAAGAAGAGAAGTGCTGACAGTGCAGTCAGTGGAGTGATGACCGATGTGACTGGGTCAACTGAGACCATTGCCACAGGGGTATATGCATCGTTGAATGGAAGTGGAAGTGAAGTTGGTGGAAGAAAGAGTCGACAGAGAGTCAAATAACGAATTGATGGTGGTATGATATACGAATCGCATTTGGTATGGTGTCTGGAGCGTTGCCGGACTTCATTTGTTTCACATTGTTGAAGTTTGCTCTCGCTTTTATTTTTCTTGTTTCTCATTTCTCTCTGTCGTTTTGCTTTGACTGATGACATGACCTGTTTGAGTTTGTTTCACAAAACTGCGCATACATTGTCCCCTGCTTTTCACATATCTATCATGTTACGCCGCGATGAAATGCTTCCTCCTCAGTCGTTTGTTCAAAGATGTGTTTCTGTTTCTATCCTGCTTGTCTCTTCTCCATTTCGAATCACTCGCTCCAGCCAGCTATTTTCATCTGTTACTTTTACTTTCTCAGTCTGATTCTTCAATGTGTTAGTGCTTGTCAATATCCACACATGCTCTTGTTCATATGACTCGTTTTCTACCTCCAGATGGCCTAGATGCCGCTGTACCTATCTGACCTCTGGCAATCCCACCAAATGGAATGTCTAATGCTTGTTTGCAGTGGATCCGTGTAAACCACGTAAAAGAATTGTTGTCAACTGAGCTGGCAGTCAGCCACGCCATGCAGTTCTCAAGTGAGATGCAGACTCTAGATGGGCCACATGAGTTGTGATGATGCAAGGAACGCCTTGGACGCCAGACTAGCATCACGGGTTCAATCCATCACTTTGGACAATTCATCAATCACCCCCGTAGTTTGGAGCGATAAAGTTGTAAATAGCCGTTAGATCATGAAGATGAACCCCTTTTTCCATCGCGGTCGCGTCGCGCAGCGATCCGCACCGTAATACATTATCGTCTCATCAACGGAGTGCCGTCATAGATTCTGCACTATTCGACACTTGAAATGGCACATCATGGATCCATGACTTCTGTCGTGGAAGAGATGTGTTGCAGAAGGATGTAAAATTCCCTTTGACTTTCGGGCATAAGCTTCGAGCTAAACTGTAAACAAACCCACAGTTGAAGCTGACTGCTTGACCATTCCTACAGCGAAAGTGGTCATGGCGCTTTCGCCAACGATGTTAATGAGCCAAATCTCAACAGCGATCTGGAGAGCTTATTGACGAAAGTCATGAGGATATGTGCATCTTCGTAATCGAAGAACCGCCACCCTTCAGATTTCAGTTGCGTTATTTGAATCCAGGATGTTCTGTCGCCACCCGCCTGGCGGTGGCGTCGAAGATTGGTATCACTCAATAAAAGAACCATTCAATCGTGCTTAACCCAGAAACAGTCACCCCGCATAAAAAAAAGGATAATGAACGAGAACGCTAAGGCGGTATTCTATCATCACGCACACAGGATGAGAGGATACAAAGCGTGAGTTGTGGCGTTGCCCCTTTCTTTTGCCCCTTTTGCCATTTTTGCTCTCCCATCAAGAGATGCATCCAGAAGGTCCGAGCATTTGACTGACGCAAACGAACATTTTCGTCTCGCACATGACAGCGCGATCGATAACCCTCATACTTCTCCTGCTGCTAAGCAGCACGCATACAACATGCTGAAGAGAGAAGAACAGACGGCTGTCGAAAAATCGCGGCGCGTCGGCGGTCTGAAGGCGTATGTTCTGCCTACACTTTCATTTCCTCGCTGGCTATTTAGCTACCAAGGATACTGACAACTCTGTTGGCAGGGCACTCCATAACCCCAGAGTTAAGGAAAGGGGCAAGGAGCAAGCTGCGGCAAAATTGCATGATCTCACTAGCGGGTCAGAAGCTGATGATGATGGTTCTGATTTTGAGGAATAATATCAGAACATCGTCGCGTTGGCTTCTCAGTGGGCTCGACGGATTGCCCATCGCATGTCTTTGCATTGTTCAAAGATAAGTTTCTTTTTTTTCAACATTCAGGTCATCAAGTTTATTGGGATTTTCATGTCGTGGGGAGATACCTTAACGAAACTTAACTAGGTTAGCACTCATACATTAGCACGACAGTTAGCATAAGCATCGTCATTTCTGCTTCAACGCATTGATAAATTCAGAGGTATCTAGTCCTCCCCATTTGGTATGCGCACAAGAGGCTTACTTGAGGCTTTGGCGTATAGAGTTCATGATCATCATCCCATCGTCTATCGTCCCGGGGCCTCTCATTCCTGCGAATGTTTCGCCCAGCACTGTGTAAATGACATTATCATTACAAGCAACTCTTCGTTTCGTTTCCTTAAGTCATAGTAATACTGCCTCCTTGTCGATGAGGTCACACTGATGCACAAAAAATATCACGAAGATATAGAAGTCTCCAAATATGTTTATTCCAAGTCATTTAAACACAAAGCGCCAAATTTCAGCAATTCAGAATACTACATTAGACGCGAAAGAGAATGACAGTTGAACGATGAACAAGAAGAAGGGACCTGAAAAAAATGAACGGTAGTTCAAAATATAAGGGCACACAGTGCTGTGAAAATGATAGTACAGGGTAGGATTCGCAGCAATGCAATTTGGTTCTGAAGGAGTGTAAGGGGGTTTGTTTATATGCAAGTTTTGTGTCTTTATTCCATCAGCCAGTCTCAATTTTACCCAAAAGAAGAAATGCAAGGGCGACTGGTATGTATGCATGCAAAAAAAAGAGGAGAAAAGCAAAAGAACGTAGAGATGACAATTGAAGTCAAAACTCTTGAGGTATCAGAAGAAAATGTAGGACAAAAAAAGAAAACAAGACAAAAGTGAATACCAAAGCGAAAGTGGCAATCAATCAAAACAAAGGCAATCCAGCCTAATAGAAGAGGATGGAAGGGACGCCAGACCACTTGTGCTTCACCCTCAAATCATTGTGTGACCATGATGTCAATGTTTCAATCTCATGCGTCACATCTTCTGATGCCTCCCGCAACGGTAATTCCTCCCTTAACCCACTCAGAATCAGCAACTTCATCCAAACTAATCCGTCTTGTGACCCTCTTCAATAACCCATCAACAATTGCGTGTGCACCCTCAACTTCCTTCCCCTTCTCGGCATCCCATTCTTCGTCGTCATCCCCGTAACGCACCCATCCGTACTCCACTCTTGCGATCCTGTGCGGCGTTCGTGCGCGGAGTTTCCCCCTGTCGCCTTTGGCAGATGGCAAGGGGTCAAACGGAAGTCGGCTCTCCAAAAGCGCATAAAGCAAAACGCCCAGAGCCCATGCATCAGTCGCACGTCCATCGTAAGGCTGACCCATGATGATCTCGGGTGCAGCATAGTCCTCCGATCCACAGCGTGTGCGCAAAAATGGCGATGCTGGGGGTCTTTCAATATGACGAGAGAGGCCAAGATCTGATAAAGTGACAAGAGGGTAAGGATACGATTCGATGTCGGAGATAGCTCGTAATTCGGCGGCGGTGATGTTGACAAGGACGTTCTCAAGTTTGATATCCCGGTGCACAATCCAGTTGCGATGTAGATACCTGGTCGCATCAACTAATTCGGCAAAAATCCTGCGAATTACTCGTGGACCGATGACGCCGTCCTTGCCTCGCTCATTGGCGGCGAATTCAAACAGATCGCCGCCAGCACAATGGTTGAGTGCAAGGACAGCCTGTTTCCTCCTTTCTGCGAGATATCCAACACCCCTCAGTTCAACAATTGATGGATGCGTGATTTCCTTTAACACTTCGATCTCTCTCCTCATTGACGTTTCGACACGCTGCTCATCAGCCCCACCTGCTGGCCCCAATTCAATCACTTTTAGCGCAATGAGTTCAGTCTTGCGGGGCTTAATAGTTGGACATCCCGAAAATGATCTGACCGGTGTTTCCTGCTCTGCAACTCCTAACCACACCCGTGAAAACGTTCCAGTGCCTAATTGCTTGATTCCTCTGAATCTCAATTCTTTTCCTTCGTCTCGCACGGACCTCACCACAAAAATTGGACCCGTAGGTGTCTTGGGAGGAGACGGGGGCGAGACTGGCGATGTTGGTGACACTAACAGGTGCTGCCCACGGGCGCGCCTATCTTCATCTACTTCGTCGAGCCCTGCGTCCGACTTCAAGCTTCGAGGTGGAGTTGGAGGTCTCACGCCGCGTTGAACGGCGAGATACTCCTCGCGATGTATATGTGGAATGTGTATTTGTGGTGTAGGAGGCATATTCGACGTCGTAGAAACAGTCGATAGAGAAGATGGAGGCGACGGTCTAAGGACCGACACTTCAGAAGAGACGGTTTTATTCCTCCTTCGAGTTATCTGTCCACTAGCAAATGATCTTTCAGACGCAGGGGTTGGTGTCGTAGGACGTAATCGGTTGTCGTCACCAGTCGATGAAGAAAGAGATGCTGCAGCCGCAACCAATGATCCAAATGATTTCTTGCTTCGCACTGAGCTTCTCCTTGAGAGACTCAAACTTGAACCGCTGCCACTACCACCATAACTTCCGCTCACTTTCCTGTCAACTGACCCCCTTCGGTCAACGGACGCACGCCTCGAAATTGGTCTGCTTCCCAATTCATAGCCGAGCGCGCCATTCAAACTGAAGCCACCGCTGCCATAGTTCCCATACCCGTATCCATATGAAGATCCACTTCCCTTCCATGATGGACTTCCCACACTTGATATTGGGCTGGGTAGAGGTGTGATATCGGTCAAGGCGGCAAGCTGAGGAGAACTCAAGACAGATGCCGGGGAGAGAGAGCCGCCTGCCGAGTGCAACCCGGCTCGTCGCACGCTAGGGGCACGGCGCGGGAGACTAGCGGTCGATGCGGAATGTCGCAGTGAAGGAGAAGGCAAATCATAGAAAGTGTCCGGGGAGAGTTGATGAACAGATTGTATACCATTGTGGTAGCTTGATGGTCGCTGTTGTTGAGGCGTAGTAGCATCGAAATCAGTGCGGACATGTAAGGTTGGTATGTTGGAATGTTTATGTTGGTGACCTCCAGGTTTAGAGATTGACTTTGAATTTTTCCTAGTCTTCGCCATCTCGTCTAATATTTCTGATGCAGCGGTTGCTGTCGTTGTTGATGATGATGTCGCTGATTGTGGTGCTGCTGAAGAACTAGAAAAAACAAAAGCATCCGACTCGTCAATGGCCGGAGGTGAGGCAGATAAAAGCTCACAGGCCAACCTAGCGCCAGTCCCATTCCCAGCCGCGGAACGAGCAATGACTGGACCTGGACCAGTACCAGTACCACCGTCACGACTAGCAATAGTGCCAGCACCGACCGAAACGAGGTTAGTCGCTCCTTCCGTAATTAAAGACGACCCTTCCATTGATTTCGTGTCGAAGGCATCCGTAGTTGAGATCGACGGCCGTACTCTGGTTCTGTTGCCATCATCATCCACATCCATGTGGTCGGGGAAGGACGATGATGGCGCAGTAGTGGCGATGGCAGCAGTCGAATTGAACGACAATGGGTGTGAGAACGCCGACGCGGAATCATAGGGTTTGGAGGGACCAAAGACGTCATCGTCGTCACCGTCATAGATGGAGACTCTCAGCATGACCGGCGCATGCGCAGCAGAATGCGACGCGGGCATAGCCGACTGTCTTCGATCCGGATTGAATGTTTGCCTGTCTATCTTGGCAGGCCCTGGTCTGGCACCTGCCAGAGAGTCCCGTGGAATGGTTCGGGAGATGGGCCTTGTAGTTCCTTGCTGCCCTGAGAACGCGGTTGAGGTAGAGTCTAGATGACAGCCAAGATTAGACTGGAAGTCGAGGTGCAGGCTTGGGTCAGCGGATGACTTCAGCGCATGGTGGTCGGGGTGGTGGTGGACGGATTGTCTGTCTGGTATGTCAGGTCCATTGTCGAACCTTGATGGGACGAGCATTGGAGAATGCGAGATAAATAGGTTGGACTTGTTCTTGTTGCTCCTTGGCTTCTCTTCGCCCGTTTTTGAGGTGGTTGATCGCCGCTTTGTGCAGTGGCTAATAGCGGGTAAGGCGATAAGGATAACCGATGAGTCGCAGTGGTTGACTGATATGAGACTAAACGGCTAGATTGGTGCCTATCTTGCAGTGGCTCGATTTTTGCAACTTCTTATCTCTCTTCTTCTTGTTGTTCTTCCTCTTTTCTGTCTTCTAGGATTTAGAAGCAATTGTCCTCGAACTTCGTTGCGATATGAAGTGAAGAAGAAGAAGAAGAAGGAATAAACAGAAAGAAAGATAGGAGAAGAAGTGAAACGAAAAGAAATGAAAGTGACTTTAAGATCGACTGAAGTATGTATGAATCGAGCTCACACTTCACAGTTGGAACCAACTCGGTGCCAACCGAACTAGGATGCACCTCGTGTCGTCTCGTCTGAATTTCCTCGTCTTCCCCTCTTCGCTCGTTTCTTCTTCTTCTTCTTCTTCGACAGCAATCGTCCTTCCCTTTCTCCGTGAAAAAAATCCCAATCACAGTCCGTTACTGTCGTGTCGTGCCCGTCGGATTGGATACTACAGTAGTAGCGTGTACGTATGAGAAGTACGTATCCGGGCCCCCCAACGGACGGGCTCTGACGTAGCTCAGCTGGACAAACTGGTGATGCCTGTGGCGGGACGCTAGCAGTCAGAGAACAAGCAGGGCAAAGCAAAAGCCCGCAGGGCAGGTGATTGACAATCAACGATCACGCTGCGGAATGATTGGGGTATCAGAATGGCGCTAGCTGGCTATCAAGACGCCCGTTCGTCTTGTTCGTCCCTGTACTCAATATTTCGTCTGCTGCTTTGCCTGGGATGAAAGATTGGGATGTGATAGGAGACGCGGCTGCGTCGGTTTTTTGAATCCGGGTGTCAGGGTCTCTAGCCCAAGAAACAAAGATGGAGAAGATCAAAAAAAAGAAGAAAAGAAGGAAAAACAGAAGGAAAAATCGGGGCGATTGATGGAGTCTTGAAGGACAGAGATTGCGGTTGAGATTGTGATGGGCGTGACGGTGGAGACCACAATGCCTGCTTGTAACGTGTGTGGATGTATGCATTGATGGATGACAGGCAGGACAAGGCCAACCAGGACAATCTGAGTGCTCAATCAATGTTTCATGTCCATGGTCATTCTCATCTCAACAAGCCTTTCTTTTTCTTTTCATCTTCAAGCTGTCCCTAGAACGCTGTCCTTTCTTCCTCGTCCTGCGCATGTATACTGTATATATGCATGCATCTTTGTATATCCACGAGCGTGATACCGACGAGTCAGCATCCGTAGCAAATCATTCAATATATGAATGATTATACCAATCTCTTTCCTCTCCTTGATTGCACAAATCAATTGACGCAGGACATCATGTCCAAAATGGTTGGATATTATGCAGTTGAACCGGGTTGTGATCCCCTTGTTTGATATCGACGCAACAGCAAAAGCGAAGCTATTGACAAGGTCGTTGAACCGGCTGATCAATGTGAGATGACGCGCAATTGCAGAATCATTGCATTGTCACAGATGACTTGAGAATAATCTAAGGATAGGCAGATGGTCTGCTCTTTTGATGGTCACGGTCCGGTTGATTTATGTCAGTGTATCAGTGTCTACTACGTATCTTCACGGCAGTTGTTTGATATATATGTATGTATATAAGTATGTAGAAGCCAAACGCTATCAAATAAGCTGCGCATGTCTGATTACATAGGACAACTCTCGTTCTTAGAGAAGATTGATTTTGTTAAAACCTCTTACGCTGTTTATTTATTGATTATCAACAGTGATATTCTATTGCGAGAAATGTTCAGCTGATGAGAGTTGATATAGACAAGCCGCCGCTAATTTAACTTGTCCTAGTTCCTGATATCACAGGCAGACTTCTTGTGCTCGTTGCTGCAATTGAATATGAAGAAAAGTGCCTGATTGCAGGTTCAACCTTCCTCCCTTCAGAGCCTTGATGAAAGTAATGATACCCTACTTTGCCCAGTTCAATAGAAAGCTTTCCCGAGATCAGGGTTGAGGAATATAATGCATAGATTTAACGCCCCGGCCGTGGCCACTGTCAATTAGATACAATTCGAGAACTGAATTGCGCGAAAGCCAGACATCAACGACTCTGGGTCATCTTCGTTGATAAAGGAGCTTGAAATTGAGATATTTGGTAGTTGTTGCATCTTCTAAATTCACCTTGCACAGCCTGACCTTTGAAGGAAGTGATGAGATCTTGCTTGTCCATTCCCTCCCAAAGACAAACCGGACACTATTGACAGTGGGTTTGCAGCCGTTAAAGACGGGCAGTAGAAGACATCACAACGAATTGCAGTGATGGGGGCGTGAATTGAACGATCCAGATCAGCAGACAGAGGTGTCTGATGAATTATTTGTCTCTCACTTCTGACAAGCGCAAACAGATTGCGTGTTTCCAGATAGGTGGAATTGCCTGTCTGTTTTCCCCTTTCCTGTAAATGTAAGAGCATTTGCGCGTCGATAAAACTAGAAGTAGGCAAGAGAAAAGGATATAACTGTATGTTAGCGACGCAACCGCCCCAGTCTATGAATAAGCTGTAAATGAATTCTCAACAAGAGCTCTCCAAGACTTGAATATGGAAGGGCATATAAAATCAATGAGATAGCAGCAGAACAAACACAAAAAAGGAGGGAGAGGAGAGAGGAGGAAGAGTAGAGGAGTTGAAGATGTTCGGATGATATATCTAATGTACAGGCGAGATAGTGAAGGGTTGTTTCGAGGCCGCATGATGACTGCCTTCGAAAGTATGGAGGAGGTTGATGAGGAGTAGAGGCGAATATCTAACAAGACATGTGGACACCCATAGGAGCTGTGTCTCCCATTGAGACTCTTTTTTTTTCCCCCATGTCCTTGAATGCTGCTTTGAGTAGAGTAGTGAGAAAGCTGGGTTGAAGTGGGCGGCAGCTGATTAAGACCAACCGCAAATGCGAACGATTTAAACGCAATAAAAAGAACAGAAAAAAAAGAATAAAGGAAACAAGCAATCAGGTATCATGAATTACTCCAAAAGAACCTTTTTCGAGACCTGTACATGATCACTACCGTTAGCACTAACAAATTCACATAAAAATGATAGACGTCATATGCAAAAAGGGAAAGAAGAAGTGAAAAGAATATGCCTACCGTCCACAACGCAGCAACGCTAGCAACAATTCCACCGGAAATCATCATCGGCCTCAAACCCCTCGTACTCTTGAACAGCATACCACTCAACGCACCGGCGAGGATCGAATTAGCGGAGTCGTGTTTCCCCCTGACAGCGCCAATTGTGGAGTTGATGCCATTATACACCATGGCGATGACACCGGCGGAATTACCCATGAAGGGACCTCTCCTTGTGATCGAGTTCAAGACACCGTTGAGTCGCAACTTAGGCGGCGCAGTAGGCGGCATCTTCTTCAACCCTTCGACCAAACCCCATGCACCTCCGACGGTGAGTGCTGTGAGGTATGTAGTGCCAGTGCCATAAGACAAATCATCGGACCAGCCTCTAGAAGGGAGCGCAGAGCGGGAACCGGGGAGATCGTTGAGGGCGGAGTCTTCGAGGGAAAGGTAGTCGAGTGTGTCTTGATTAAGGCCCGCTAATGGATGAAGCTCGGAAGGGTCTGGGAGGGCATTTGAGGAGAGGAAAGAGGAGACGTCTGCGGCAGATGAAGGGTCGAATTGAGCCGGCTCATTGCGCTTCTTGCCTGAAAGACTATCCCAGATGGTCGACATGGCTGACTGGTCGGTAGATGTAGATGTGCTGGTATCAATTGAAATGCGATGACGACGGGATTGGCCAGGAAGCGGAGGGTAGGGTGGTGGTGGTGGTGATGGGTGATTAGCGCAGTCAATGCGAGTAGTGCTTGAGCCTGGCCGTGAGTATTTCTTCAAGCTTCCCCTGCGACAAGCAATTGAATGCAGATGCAACCGGTAATAGATGGAGTGGAAGTTGTTGTCTTCTTCTTCTTCTCTTCCTCTTCCCTCTCTGTCGTCTCTCTCTCTTCGTCTCTCGTCTCTCACTCGTTTTCTTTTGGTCTCCGAATCGCCGCCCGCGGAGAAAGAAAGGAAAAAAAAGTTGAATTGCCTGGAAGAGGGAAAAAGGGTAGTCAGAGTAATGAAATGTGTGGGGAATTGTTGCATGTCAGAATAAAATAGTAAATTAAAGACGATAATCCGCGATAGTAGAAAACGTCCACTTTGTAGGTTCGTAATATCGGGTATTGATACCCTTTATCCCCTTCCTAATCAGAAAACACGGCGATGAAGACGATGAAGATGATAAAGACAGACAGACAGAAGGAAGAAAATAAAGAGATGAAAACGTCTATCGATAGAGATGAAATGTTTCCCCCTTTGCCACACTAAGACATAGTCCCAGATGGCTGAATTGGCCGAATCGATGACCTTGTCGCATGTCCAGTCCCCGTCATACTTCGTCTACCCCTAGACTCTTCATGATTGCCACTAGCGTTTGCTGGTGCCGGTGATGACTGTTGCTGTGATGACGACGACGACTGATGCTGCGATTGTTGATGAGACTGTTGACGGGATTGCTGCTTGTGGCGCATCACACTAGCATGATAGCTCTCCCACAAAGTTCGCGTCTGCATATTGCTGTCCATCGCCCGTTGTAGCGCTCCATGGTATGCCTCAGTCATTGGCCCAACAAGCATGTTCACCAGGTGCATCCAGTAATGTTGTCTTCCTGTCTCTGCGAAGATCCGTAGTCGGAACTCATCCAACATCACAATGACTCCTTCTCCCACCGCTTGACCGTTGATATTGCATTGTTGTTCGTCTAGGACTGCTTGTACATGGCACCAGGCCTGGTTTGCAGCTTGCTTTGCAGTGATCAATGCATCGTTATGTTGTTCCTCCGTGAATCCCATAGCTGTAGACTCAGCCTGCAATTCCCCCACATATTCATCTTCAAATTCAGGAGGACCAGGAGGAGTCCGACTGATTGATGGCTCTCCATCGCCTCCATGACTTCCATCAAAGTTTCTCTCCCAAGTGCTGGCATCCCCTTCTACCTCAGTTCCCATGTTCGATTTCGCACCTGGTGGAGGTCCTGCAGCTGCAAAATCCATCTCGTCTCCTGGCATGAATCCACCGTTCTCCAACTCCTTTGCTGTCTCTGACCTTGTGATGATGACTGTTATAATGTGCTTCATGAGAAAATAAAGTCCAATGCCCATACCGACAAGGACTAATAAAACGATCACGATGACTATGTTGCCGTGCATCGTTGCGGTGGGCCGACGTGGCTCTCAGGGGTCCAGGGATTCGGGATTCAGGAGTTCAGGGGCTGGTGAGACTGTTCGTTCTTCAGAGCGAGGAATCAACTAATGAGCGAGAGCTTGATGGAGCAGAAATATATCATGAAATGAATGAATTGGATTGCAGTTTTGAATTCTAAAATATTAAAAAAAGTAGTTTTTTTGACGTCTAAATGAATTTTTGTTCGTTTTTGATACATGCGCTGCCTCACCATAGCAACGATACAAGCAAACACCATGAAGAACACCACATACATATACCTCACGGGTATACGCAGCGACTGGATCCTTCAATCTCCTGTTCCTATGCTATCGACGACGTAGGCGATAATTATTTTCTCAAGACAGACGACGCGAGATCGATCCATGCCTCATTCACCATTGTCTTCTTGCCTGCATCCAAGAACGCATCGAGTTTCTTCAAAAGCTCATCGCGACAGGATGATCCAGGCAGATTATCAAATTGAAGCAATGCCTTTGTAGAATAAAGAATCTTCATACCCAACGTGAATATCTCTTCCTTTGAAGACCATCCTAGCACACCGTCTATTTCACACTCCCTGACATGCTCAAGCAATGCGTCTAAGCCATTTGAAGTCCAATCACAAAGAGCACGCAACAGCCTCTCGTCAACTGCTGCTGCGTCAAGCTGAGCAACGACTTCCGACCATCGCTCTGACTCACGGACTTGATCAAGGAATAGATTCTGCTTCTCCTCTTCGAACAAGACGGTGCTTTCTTCCTTATACAAGCGCAGCAGCTCCGAGACAGGAGCAAAGCCCATCCTGGCATCAGCAACTCCAACCATACGACCACAGGCTTGTAGGAAAAGATGCTCTGACTCTCCGAATGTGCTGCAGAGGAAGGCAATCATCTCCTTACTGGCAGCGAGAGGAATGAGTGACCGTTCACCTTTACCGGCGTCCATAACATCCGACAAAACCCACGAAGCGATCTCAGCCGCGAGATCTCTAACCTCTTCATCGTCGTCATTGAGGAGATCATATAGGACAGTGTATATCTCGAAGAACACCTCATTCTTCCACTCCTTCACCTTCGAGATCCGTAATCCTGCAACAAATGCCTTCAGTGACATCGCTGCAGCGTACCTAGTCGAAAACTCCGTCTCGTCTTCAGCTGCATAGCGAAGTTTCTGAGCGTAGATGGAAACATCATGTTCGAACAAGATATTCAAGACACCAGCAGCGTCAGTCATTTTGAGAGGCAGCAAACACCCCTGAAGATGCAATGATGCGTTACACATCTCCCTATCCCAGATCTGTCCATCGTTTTCCTCTATTTCGGCGATTTCAGCCCATGTGGCGAGGTACTGCAGCTCCTCTGGCATTCTCTTGTGCTTAGAGTATACCGCTGTCAGTTCATTAGCCATGTTGGACATGGCAACATGCCTTAATTCGAGTGGTGAATCTTGATCAAGGATCGAGATGTATAGCTCAAATCGCGTAAGTCGCGACCTATCATGGTCTCCAAAGTCTTGGTGGATTAGTTGAAGAACCCATCGGCAAGAATCAATCTCTTCGACCGTTGCTGAGGCAAGGAAATCTGGTTCCTCGTCTGACAAAGATTCAGCCAGATGCACGATCAACGTAGCATGAATAAAGGCCTTGAAAAGGAGCGAGGAGCTGCGATGGAAATGACTCTTGCTGGGGGATAGAGCACCATGCAGAATAAGAGAAAAGTCAGCCGGAGAAATGACATCCTCATATAATGTCTGGACAAGACTCTCTTGCCCACACTTCACAAGACCAATCATAGCATCGTTGAGTATCTCAAGAACAGTAGCCAACACGAAGGGGGCCTGATTATCTCGGAAATACTTCGAGAACACCTTCAAGACGATATCGAGACATGTTTCGAGATCATGTCTCCAGTGACCGTGTGTAGAATGCCACACGCGGGCAAGAGCGTATCGTATGCAGAGTGCCCGTCCATGTAGCTCATTCTCTGATTTTCCTGTCAAGTCGACAGAGACGAACTCGTCAATGACGGTGGGTATCTCGACGACTCTAATCAAGGAAGCATAGATGCGAGCAGCCTGATCACGAATGCCCCACACAGGGCTAGCGAACTGTTTCGCAACCAAATCGCGCAATGCAGTATCGCCTTTCCCTAGGGCTGCTGGCACTTTCTCTCCAATGAGCTCTAGAGCAGGGAAGACACGTTCCGTGCTGATCGTCAATTCACCCAATCTCATATCCACAGCCTCATTCTTCGCCACCTCCTTCTCTTCTTCCTTGAGCAACGTTTCAAGTAACGGTACAATCTCCTTCCAGTTCTCAAATACAACCCTGCCACCGGGCTCTGCACCCGAACTACCGCCGAAGCCCTTACTACCACCACCAGATCTGCACATTCTAATCATCAACGCACGGAAAAGCATCAATCCACAGTTCCGGATAGCCCAGATAGGACTACCCAAACAATCTGACGAAATCTTCAGGGATGATGGAATATGCGGCTCAGTAAACGGCCCGAACTTCGTGTTAGTGAACAAGTCCTTCAACGAATTGAGCGCATGAACTTGCGGTAATTTCATTTCAGACCCATCAGCGTTCTGCTCTGGTTGAGACGAACCAATCCGCTGCATATCAGCGATGATCTGGGAGAAGAATGGGCCGTCCGGCTGAAACATTGCGACGCCGGTCACAAGGGCGGGTAGGCCCGCTGATCGGCGGGTTAATTTGGTGGATTGCTCGTCGATGATTTCGAGGATCCTGGCATACCATCTTCGAGGGAGCTCGTGAGTATCGCTCGACTCGGACGTGCCTCCACATCGTTGGCAGCAGGTCGCGAATGTCTGAGACACGGTTGAGAAAGCGCCGCGGTGGCGGAGCTCGGCAAGTTGAGTGAAGCTGAGATCACCAATGGTTGCGAAGTCGGTGCTCGTCAGGGTATGAGGGGGAGCGTAGGTGTAGCTGGAGAGAATCGCGTGGAGAAGGAGACTCGATTCACGTAGGGCACGCCATGAGCATGAGAGAATATCCTTGGGGCCAGCAATATCTTCTGAAGGATCGTCGTGTTGGCCTTCTGGTGAGTCGACACATAGTACATCCCTAACTCCTATCCAGATCTTCCCACAGAGCACTAAGATGCGCGTATGGACATCCTTCCATTGCTCATGCTCACTTGTAGCATCAATGAGGGCATAGAACTTCGGTATCGAAATGATAAACCTTAACGCAGCAACATATCCGTGAAAAGGTCGATCGCGCATGGCTTTCTGGAAGAACCTCTGTTCTGTTGTTGAGACGTGACTGTCAAGTTTATCAAGAAGCGTACTGACAACGCCGATCTTCGACTCATACCATTCAGAGCCATTAGGTTTTGTCTCAGCAAGATCGAAAATGAGGTGATACAGCCTTGCAACGGCATCTGCATGGTCTGCCCTACTCGTTCGACCAGCCATGTCTTCTGCTCTCTTCAATGCCAGCAATAATTGCTTCATAGGCATCTTGATAGAGCCTTGCTCACCAGCCGAACCACGGAGAAGACCATGTGGGAACAATCCTAGTAACGACAAAGCACTACCCCTGACATCCTCAAACGGATCTGAGAGCAGATTGCCCGCTGCTTGGAACAGACCTGAGCTGAAGATCTCAACATCAACAACCCACGTAATCTGGTCGTTTCCTAGCTTGCTTAGCTTCCCCCTTTCAATCCGCGAGTCGAGTCCAGTCTGCGTAAGCAATATTATTGCCTTGAGAGCTGAGATGTGTCGCTGATACGAAGCAGCTGGATGTAATTCGCTGCGCAACCAATCGATTAACCACTTCAAGAATCCAACATGTGACTCTGTCGATGTTAATCGTAAAATAGCTGGATCAATCTTGGAGGCAGCGCCTCTTTGTAGTGTCGCTATACCACCACGAAGTCTAATGATAAGTCTTCTGAGTAAAGCAAAGATCTCCCCACGATACTGCGGGTCGCTATCAGAGCAGACAAAGGGCAACTTGTCCTTGAGGACTTGCAAAGCAGTATCTGAGAAAGGCTTGGTTGTGCTCGGAGCTGTGACAAGTAGTGATAGAGCGGATAGTCTAATTGCAGGCTCAGGATGTAAAATGAATTCGGCGATATTACTGCTCTTCAAAACATATGTCTCATTTGGCAGCGCTTGAGATGCATTAGCGGATTTAAATTCCGTATCCTCGTGAACGACGCCGAGTTCCTTGGCTGCATCAAGGATAAAGAAAAGAAGCATCAACTCCCTTTCATCAGCCCCTGAATGATGACCTGACTGTAATGCAGACAAGGGTAATGTATATATCAACCTCTGGAATCCAGATGGCTCGTCTTTGAAAAGGGGGAAGAAGACATGATGCGACAAGTTCTCAATCTCATCAAAATTGTGCAAAGCTATGGTGCGGGTTGGAATTAGCCAGAAAGGCTCGTCGTAAAAGGTGTGCGGATAAGAGTCGCCGTCTGGCGAGAGAGCTCGCAGTTTCTGACATAGCAGGGAGACAAGGGATCCCGCCGACGGGAGTATCTGTAGTGTGATAGCCTCTAGAACGACAGATGTGATGAACAGCTGCGCAGTATGAAACTCTGCGCCTTCAATAGGAGTGGCGTCATCCCTGTAATGCGCCAATGGAATGTTTAACGTCTTGCAATGTTTCGATAACAGCTGTGTCCACCGTGCATAATTTCTTCTTTCTGTAAGCCAGTCCCTGACATAGGCCAAAAGATCCAGAGCGCTGAGAACGTCCTTGCGCAGGAACCATTCCACACTAATCAAACTAGCCTTCACTCTGGATCGTGGTTCACATAGAATGATAGTTGAAATGATCTTCGGCATGGCATGTTGCAATATCTCTTTAGCGACTCTGCGGTCAGGATGCTTGTTCAGCACAGTGATCAACGACCCTAGGACCTGGCGCATGGGCTTTGGTTTCGAGTCCTCGTATCTATCCAGCAGGATGTCAAATACCGACTCCCACCGATCCCTCGATAGCGCAAAGGCGTGCAACTCCGCATTTCTGGAGCGTAGACTGGAGTCAAAGAACGCACTGATCGCATTGCAGATAGCGGTGCGATGTGAGGGGATGAGGCTCGAGGACGAGAATGTCTCTAACAGACAAAACCAGACATTGGCAACTGCCTTAAGGTCTGCAGGCGCCGCATGCGATATGAAATTGGTAAGGGGACCCTTCGCGATGTCCACCAAAGAAGCTTCGGCGACGACATGGGGAGAAGCGGCGATAAGCCCATCCAGGGCGGCATTTTGCGTAGTCGCCATTTATCTGACTCTACGAAAGACGACCGCCGGTTGAGACAAATAACGAGATGTAAACCGGGACTGAAGCAGGAGGCAAGGAGGACGACAACAACAACAACAACGACAAAAGGGACGACGAAAACAGCTCTCCCTTATCTTGCTGGGCTCGCTCAATGGAGTCATGTCTCGGGTCTTTCTCCTCGTCTCTTGCTGGGGTCATCGTCGTCCATCGGTTGTCTCATCCCGACTGCGCCTGGTTCGTCTGTCCAGAGAATTTTTTGTATATGTCGATCACGTGTGGGTGTGGAGAGTTCCGCCCTGACGTCACAGTAAATAATATCAAATTGAACATTTGATTACAATTTTATTATTTTGACAGTTGCTCTAGTTCTGGTCTTCTCATGCTTCTTGACTGGTAGAGTCCATCATGATCTGTATATGTAGGGAGCTTTGGTAGAGAAGTTGGCACAGTTTGGTGAAGATGGTCGGGAATACATGCAATTGCCGGACAGACCAGCTTCAACGGCGGCCTCAACTTTCATGCAGGAACGGATCTATTTGCTGTACTTCATACGGACTGGTTTGCATTGAAAGGCGCATATGCCATTAGCATGTTTTGAGCAGCTGTCAAAGCAGCCAGCTAATGACTTACACGCTGTCTTCTGAAGACAATGGTGGCCGAAGAAACCTCCAAACCTCGACCTTGACGTGAACCGGCTCATGAACTTCTAGAGTTTAGATGCAACGGTCGAGGCTTGGCTTCAATAAGGCAGAGTTTTGGCTTGCAGAGGATAAGGTTACATTGACTGAAGCAGGCTAGAGTAGTTGAGAACAAAACGGGGGAAGACAGGATAGAGCAAAGTTTTATCGAACACTCTCGATTCTCATACCAATGTACCGAGCTGCGGCGATTGGAAGATGGAGCTGTTCGCGCAGTATCGGCCAGAAACCCGTTCAGAACGCCACATCTACTAAGAGGATTCCTGCGACTAGGCAGTTCGGCAATGACAAGTCGAGAACGAGAATATGCAACGCTAAGTTAACGGCTTTCGGCTCCACGTGCACATGTCACTGTTAGGTATGTTATACAGCACAGGTTTTAGCCCAATGCCGACAGAGGGAAGAAGAAGAAGCGGTCGAACCATTACTGTTGCATCGGAATTGTGATCTCTATCGTACTTCTGTAATGGCGATGTCTCTGGCAAAGTTTGGAGCAAGCCGGGTCATCACGATGTACATATGAGTAAGAGAAGAGCAACGGCAACAAACACGGTGCATTCAAGCGGGTTTCTCTTCTTTGCTTGGCTCTGTACAGATGATCATTTGTCGATTGAACATGACACGTCTATGCACTTTCAAGGAGACCGACTGCAAGCTTTCATCCGCCTCCTGTCGTACCTCTCTTGTGATATTATCCCTCTCATTCCCTGCAGCTGTTGCCCCTTGTCGCCCCTTAATTTCCGTCTTGGGCGTATAGGGAAATGTCTTGCTGTGTGTCACCGGATCGTTGCAATCAGACACAGAGATTGCATCCTGATCGGTTCTGATCATCTTACCGCCCAATCCATCACCTCCAAGGCTGCTACAGCCGTCATTTACCCCCTTACTTGTCGTTATCCATTTGATCTTTGACCAATTCTGCATCAATTGGCTTTATTTACATTTTCGCAGAGCGAAGCCCCTGACGCTGGTACAGCACATATTAAGTAGTGAGTGAACGTTATGCGATGTGCCTCGTCACCCTGATCATGGACGAAGATGATGGAGAGCAGTTTTCACCAGCGACTTGCACAAGTATGACCACGACTTTGATGACAACAATGGCTGCCTGATGATGGATGATAAAAGGGTGGGACTAGTATGCAATACTCTTGAGGCAGTGTTATTGCGTAACTCGCAACTTGACCATCTCTACCTCTCTGTGCCAACGTCATCCTTGTCATCCTCGTCATCCCTAGCATGGCGCATACTGTGTATATCCCGTTAAAAGACGAACACAACATCCCTTACCAACTTCAGCCTGCATTAGAATTCCTGTCAACTCATCCCTATCTAGACGACCACCACTGTCACCATTGATGACTGTCATGACTGTTATGACTGTAGTCTTTACACCTCTTGAATCCTCTCAGATCTCACATTGACGTTGAAGGAGGAGATACAACGATGGCCAAATTAGGAAGGTAGGGTACTCTGGATGGGTACACAGAAAGTACACGGGTATTGCTACTATAAATAGAATTACACATTGTATCACGCGTGTACTCTTGAAAGGCTATTATTAGAAACATTGTGTAGTGTACTCTGCGGTCACCCTTTTGCCTTGTTACACATTACACGGTAACTCGTCACACACTTTCCGCTTTGGGCAATTGCGACCTCACCTCTTTGAATCTTTTGAGATTTGCGTACATCACAACTATCGCAGGGAGAAAGAAGAAGAAGAAGAAGACGTTTGACGGAGACAAAAAAAAGGGGAGAAGAACGGCATCTGATATTTGAGCATATACCTAGGAAAGGGAGACCACTAGTGGGAAATACTGCACAGTGAAGCAAGTGCCCTTTTATTCCCAAATCTGGCGTGCTTGGACCATATACATCTGATTTAACGGTGGTCCGACCTTGCCCTTATATCTCTTCAGAGCATTTTGCGGCGTCATCTGCGGCGTTCCCTAGAGATTATAGGGTTTAAAAAAGAGATTAGGAGGGGGAAAGGTATAGCAAAGCGAGGCAAAGCAAAACGTATCTACTGTACGTCCTAAGGAGGCAAAACCAAAGTACGGGGCTCGAAAGCCAGGAAGAGGAAGAAGAAGAAGAAAAAAAGGGCACAAGACAAAAAGAGATCAGTCCATAGATCCATACCCTTGAAAAAGCCCACCGGTTCCCCAGGCCCATCTATGATCCAGCCAGACCCACGCGAGGAAGGGCCCAGACAAGACGGACCATCGAGACAGCCAGACGGGCAAGGCAGAAAAGGTAGAAGCGCAAAAGGACTGCTCCGCCCGAGATTACATGTGCCAATAGAACGCGGGAAGCCCGTGAAAAAGGAAACGAGGACCAATCCAGGAAAAAGGGAAACAAGCGAAAAGGGCACAGGGCCAAAGCGAGGCAGGGACTCGTTGAGAGACAAGAGAGACGGACAGACGGTGACCTGACCTGTCCTGACTTGACCTGAAAGTGAGACTGGTTGATTGCGCGCCTGGCATATTGTCCTGGCTTCGTCACCATTCTTGCCACCATCTCCAGCTCGTTCTTGTTCATCTGCAGCCTCATTCCAGGGTGCTTTGTTTTTTCCTTCTTTTTTTTGCATTTACTTCTGCGAGATTGTCAAGGCTTGATCTCGCCCATTGTTGCTCATCTCTCGATTTGCTGTCGATTGATTCGCCGATTGACGCTGCAGCTGTTACTTGTTGACCTCCCGATCGTCAACTGTCATTAGGTGCCTGTCAGTGGTCATTTCCGGCCTTACTTTCTACGCTCGTCGACACACACGGGATGAGAACTCCATTGTACGCTTGAAGTGACGCTTTTATGACAACGACGACGACATTTTTTACTACACCCTCGCTATACGTCGCTCTTTTGATTGCGTCGTCGTCTGAGTCGTCTCTTCCCTTGAGCTGTATCGATATCTAAATACCTATTCGGACCACGACTTCGTTTTTCGGTCCTATCTCAGTCTTCTCATAGATCGACCTATTACTCGCCGTTCTCCGTACCCATTCGTTTCTTCACCACTCTCGTTATACTATACTTTAACTACTACCCTCGCTGTCGCATAACCATTCCGGAGCACGTCCATTGCCTGCTTATATTGCCTTGCATAATCTTGGGGATACCATCTACACATCGCTCGCCGGTTGCCTCTTTTTTCATCTTCACTTTTCAGTCTTCTCGGTCTCATTATTGCCTCTACTTGCTTCTTTTTACTTTTCCAGTTTTTCACTCGGAGCACTTCATTTCTTCCACTCTTCAACTCTGCAACCTACAGATAGAAGGGCAAAAAATAAAGGAGGGAAAAAGTGCCCGGGATCTAATTGCATAAATCACCAACAACAATGTCGCGTGAATCCGATAATAGCATACCCCCTGGCCCTACGGAGGCCACAGCTGGTCCCCCTTCACCGTTTGAGACACACGCAGTTCTGCGTCCTCCTATTGACGATTCTCCGGACACTTCTTTGCCTAGACACGAAATGGCATCATCCGGTTTTTGGAGGTCGCTAACGAAAATGAAACCCAATAAAAAGCGTGCTGATCGTAAGTTTTGTTCTTCCTGCCTCTGTCGCATGACGCTTGTTACTTTTGTTCCCTCTTGTGGCTTCAATATCGCGCCTACTTTCTCCTCGTCAACTCGGTTACCTCGCGAGAACGTTTATATAAGAAGCGAACTCTTCCCAATCTCAACCCTGCCTCTTTTTTTCGCAACTTCTTCTATCAGATTATACCATTGGTCTTTGGATTTGTGAGGAACCAGAAACTAATTCGTCATGCTTGCCTATGTTCGATTTTTAGCTACAGATGTCGACAAAGGTCCCATCTTTGGTGTTCCCCTCGCAGAAAGCCTCAAGTATGCGAGCGTCGTTATTTCGGTCACAGATGAAGCCGGTGATACATACGTCTATGGTGTGGTTCCAATTGTTGTCGCGAAGTGTGGCTTATTCTTGAAAGAAGAAGGTATGTCACGCATACGCAGGCGCATAGTTGTTGCGCCCGCTTTTCCGAGTTTATTGTCTTATGCGGAGGTGGTCTTGTACAACAAAGTTGTCAATGGTTGTCTTGACGGGCGCGTCAGATTTGAGGCGAGAGGAAGGGTGCGGTCCACTTGATTTGTGGAGTAGCTGCGCCGAAGCACTCCGCTCGGACTTTCATTGCCGTGGAGCCTTTCTTCGATACTTCAGCTCTTTTCTTGCTTTTCTTGAACAGCTTTACATCTATATTCTGTTTTATTGCTCATTGACTGACTGCTGAACCCCGTATTCGGCTTTGCTTTTCCACAGCAACGACAACTAAAGGAATTTTCCGTGTCTCTGGCAGCGCAAAGAGAATAAAGGACCTCCAAGTGGAGTTCAGCAGGCCCGGCAGCTATGGAAAGAAACTCGATTGGAAGGGATATAGCGTACATGACGCGGCCAATATCTTGCGACGCTACCTCCTCCTTCTACCTGAACCTATCGTCCCTTTAGACTTCTACTTCAAGTTCAGGGACCCTTTCATCGAGGAGAAACACTACGATTTGCCTACCAAAGTATACATCTGTCAAGAGCTTATCAAAGCTCTGCCACCTTTGAATCGTCAACTTCTACTCTACATCCTCGACCTTCTCGCTGTGTTCGCTGCGAAATGTGAAGAAAACTTGATGACGGCCGGCAACTTGGCCGCGATATTCCAACCTGCACTTCTATCACATCCTATTCATTCAATGCACCCGGAGGAGTACCTACTGAGTCAGATGGCTATAGTTTTCTTGATCGAAAATCAGGATCACTTCTTGTTTGGTATGAGTGGCACGGGTATCGATGACGCAACCTGGAAGGAAATTCATGCATCACAGAGCCCTGAAGCCGGGCCACTACCGCCACAGCCAACACAAGCAACACCATCCTCACCACCAGTACAGCCAGTACAGGCAGCTGCGAACATCTCATCGAAGGCACATCCAATCAATACCACAACAGGGGCCCCCTATGTGTCCCCTCCAATTTCGCGAAACCAATCTAAAAAGAGCAGCATCAATATTCGGAGGTCAGCATCTACTACGTCTACCGGAACTGAGTCAGCTCGCAAGAGGGACGTGATATTACGCCGCAATCAATCAGTCGCATCGCATCACCGCTCTGCCACTCGGTCACCTCCTCAACAGGCAATGTCGCCCGAGATGGGTGCGGCAGCAAATCCGCCTAAACGAAGTGGCAGTTTGAAATTGGGATTCCCTCGCAGAAGTAATACTGTTCCGTCGAAACGAAAAGGAAAGGAAGGTACCACGTCGCCGTATCTGTCTAATAATGCTACTCCGCCGGTACCTCCAATCCCTCCCCTTGGAAATCTACCGCAGGGTGCTGTTGCAGGTGGAACTTCACCCGGAAGATCTATGCTACCTCATAATGAAGTTGTTCAGCCGCCAACAAGAAGCGGCACTACATCAACTGTGGCAACAGCGACAGGGCCAGGGAATGCCTCACAGCCTCAAACGGCACACAACAAGGATCAAGAGGCTATTTCTGGGAACAAGCAAGAGTCGGCCAACTCTGGGGCAACCGCAGGTGTAAGCACACCAGCCCGCGTTACCTCTCCACCCCCTCAACGACAACAGCAATCACCACAATCACCACAGTCGCCAAAACTTGCGAATCAAATCGCATCGCCTCCAGTATCTCCACGGGTTTCTATGGCAGATCCTCCTTCACAATTTGCAGGCCGTCGCTCTGCTCAACAAATACGGCCTATATCCCCTGAACGACCCGGGACACCTCCACAAGAGACATCCAAGTTTTCATCAATACTACACGCACTTTCGCCACCACGATTCTCCGAAAACAGACAATCCCGCAAAGAGCGACGGGCGCCGAATAGGTTGAGGAAATTACAGTCGCCTGGTCCACTGCAGCCTTCTGCTTCAGTCTCAGCAGGGGGCCATGCGCCTATGCCGTCCGTCGGAGAATCACGAAAGGAGGAGTCTCAGGAACTTCTGAGTCCTAATTCCTTCACGGCACCTTCTAGTACACCACCTCGTGATGTACCGCCGAAGGAAGCTGATATGGCCGTCGATGGCTCAAGCTATGGCGAAGGGTATCATTCTTCGCGATCAGATGATGCTTCTAAGGGCAGTGCATCACGACCGTCTAGCCATTCCCATCGCAACGATGGTAGCGGAGAAAAACTAAGTTCTTCGTTTGGATCGGTCTTTCAAAGGCGAAGTAAGAAGTGATGATTACTCTGTCTGACATTTTCTTTTTTGGGTCTGTGGTCTTACTTTTTCATTTTTCCATATTTTATCTCATTGGCTTGGATTGATTAATTTTGTTCTTTTGTGATCTCCCCATACTGAGCGTTCCGTTTCCTCCTCTGGACCGATCTTCTTTGACACGTTGATACTCTTCGGACTGTTCATACTCTTATTCTTCTACTACCATCGTCCTTTGTCCGGTTATTTCTGCCTTACTTCGTTAATCATGCGAAGACGATGGGCCCAAATCATCTGCTTATTCTCTTTTCATTAGTTTATAATTCCCATGAACTCAATTTTGGATACGCTTTCCAATATTCTGACTTATTACTACTGCTTTGAATCCGTTGCTTATCGCTACTGTTTCACAATTGACTTGTCTTGGGTCGATTTGATAAAGCCTGTAAACAGGTGTGGAAAAAACGTATTCGACTTTCAATAGAAAGCGGGATTCAATACCAAATGTGTGCTTCCCTTCATACTGTACATGACTTTTCTTCATCAAGGAATATCATTCGAAGTTCTGAATCTCGTACCATGTATAGGGTTTCAAGGGTTTCTTAGAGACATCCAACAGTGCTTAAGTGATCAGGGAAGTCAGAAGCTTTATTACATATTACATGCATCTTGATTTCTACAATAGGAGTCAAGCGCAGAGCCACTCCAGCAGGATGGAACGATAAGATGAATGTTCGTGAGCCAAAAATATGCGAATGTGATTTTTATTTTTGTAATGAAAACAGAAAACAGTATATATAGACAATCATGCAGCCGCCAGCTTATTGATACAATTCAAATTCAAATTTAATCTTTCTACCATCGTCAACTCCCGCCATTGGCCTTTTCTAATTTTCAATCTGATCGGTGATACATCCGTGGCTAGCATCGCTGACATTCCTGGCATACTTGCCGAGCGTACCTCTTAGCCTCAATCCAGTAACAGGGTTCTCACCCTTCTTCTCTCTCTCCTCCCACCTAGCACGACGCTCCTTGAGTGTAGCTTCGTCAACATGCAAATCCATGACTCTGTTCTGAGCATCAATGGAAATGATATCGCCATTCTCAACAAGACCAATGGGACCACCAACAGCAGCTTCAGGAACGATGTGACCGATCAGGAAACCGTGAGAGCCACCGGAGAATCTACCGTCGGTGATCAAGGCGCAGGACTTGCCGAGACCAGCTCCCATCAAGGCGGAGGAAGGCTTGAGCATCTCGGGCATACCTGGGCCGCCCTTGGGACCGCAGTAGCGGATGACCACAACGGTCTTTTCTTCCTTCTTGATTTCATTCGCCTCGAGGGCAGTGACGAAGTCGTCTTCGGCATCGAAGACACGGGCCTTGCCGGTGAAGCTGAGACCTTCCTTGCCGGTAATCTTGCCGACGCAGCCGCCGGGGGCCAAAGAGCCGCGGAGAATCTGGATATGGCCAGTCTCCTTGATGGGGTTAGAGAAGGGGCGGATGATCTTCTGTTCGGATGGGAAGTCCTTAGCATGCTCAACGTTCTCCTTGAGAGTCTTGCCGGTAACAGTCATTGTAGAGCCGTCGATGACACCTTCCTTCAAGAGGAACTTGAGAAGGGCAGGGGTGCCGCCAATGCCTTGGACATCAGCCATGACATACTTGCCAGAGGGCTTGAGGTCAGCAAGGAAAGGTGTACGGTCAGAGACAGCCTGGAAGTCATCAATGGTCAACTTGACGCCAACGGAGTCTGCAATGGCGATCAAATGGAGGACGGCGTTGGTGCTACCACCAGTGATGTTGACGAGGACCATGGCGTTCTCAAAGGCCTGGCGAGTCAAGATATCACGAGGTCTGATATCCTCTCTCAACAAGTTCTTGATAGCCTCACCGGCAGCGAGACACTCAAGGACCTTCTCCTTTGAGTCGGCAGGGCTGCTGGAAGAGTAGGGCAAAGTCATACCCATTGTCTCAATAGCAGTAGCCATAGTGTTAGCAGTGTACATGCCACCACAAGCACCCTGACCGGGGCAAGCGTGACGGATGATATCGAAACGTTCGGGCTCAGTGATTTCACCGGTCAAGAACTGACCGTAGGCCTGGAATGCGGAAACGATATCGACCTGGGGATCCTTGAGTGAGGAAGCACATCCAGGCTGAATAGTACCACCATAAACCATGATGGAGGGACGGTTAACTCTGCCCATGGCCATGAGCACACCGGGCATGTTCTTGTCGCAGCCAGGAATAGAGATATTGGCATCGTACCACTGGCCACCCATGACAGTCTCAACGCTATCAGCGATCAGATCTCTCGACTGGAGCGAGTATCTCATGCCGCTAGTTCCCATACTGATACCATCGGAGACACCGACGGTGTTGAACTGGTAGCCAACGAGGCCAGCCTTCTGCACACCCTCTCGGACCTTATTGTTGAGGTCCATGAGATGCATGTTGCAGGGGTTTCCATTGTACCAGACACTGGAGATGCCAACCTGGGCCTTGTTCATGTCGGCTTCTGTGAGGCCCGTGGCGTAAAGCATAGCCTGCGAGGCACCCTGGGCAATAGGCTGTGTGATATGCTTGGAAACCCAATTGAGCTCATCGTCAGACCGTTTGGCGAAGGGGGATGGGGTTGTCGAGAAGGGGCGGCTGCAACAGTCAGTGATTCTGAACAGAACATCGTAAAGTAAAGATCGAGTACATACGCAAGAGGCAGCAGCCGCCTCGAAGCCGTTGAGGCTGTGATGTGTCTGTTTAGGCGCAACATGGCGACGACGCTGATGGTGCAGCCTGTCTAGCACTGATATACAGCGCCAATAACCGAGAATCCTTTTTTCGATCTGGTGCTAGCTGCGTATCGCGTGTATCGTCAAGCTTTGAAGTAAGTCTTGGGCTTCGAAGACTGGATATCTGCAGGATTTGATGTCTGGCCTGGTCGTGTTTTGGGATCGCACAAGATGATATATCGTCCGCGACTCTCCCACAGCAATCGCTTTCCCCTTCCACGGCAAACCGCCTTCGAGTCAGAGACAGGTCCCGTAAACTATGCGGTTGAATAATTTAAAATTATAGACACGGCCGGCCGGTATCGCTGCGGAAGCCCCACAGCTTGGCGATATACGATGCCTGTAGCAGCGAATCACATAGACCGGATTGTGAAGGCAAGGGGAAGGGAAGAGATGGGAGCGGCCAAAGACAGGGACCAGAGACCAGAGACCAGAGACAGAGGGAGATCGCTTCAGGAGAAGAGATCCAAGTAAACAACATATACGGAGTACAGCATAGCTGATATCAATCAAGCATGGCCTGATGTTGCGTGGTACTTGATATGTTGCAGCGTCAAGTATCCACGAATAAGCACCAGATGAAGCCCATCAAAGCTTCATTTTCCATCTTTATCTCTACCACTCCCTTCATTCTCTCCTTCCTGGTTCACCTCCTTCCCTGGCGATGGCCGCGAGATATGATCAGGGGTTGAGAGATGAGAATGGGGGAGAGACAGAGAGAGGGCGTGAGAGAGAGAATGTATGTGTGATTGTGATGAGGCAGGAAGAGAGGGGGTGAGATGGTTTAGCTGCTGTTGATGCTGCCTCTCATCTCTGGTGATGTATCAAGTACATCTCATCTCATCTCATTGTGATATTGCTATTACGGTAATAATATCACTCAATCTGCCTCTTGAAGAACCAACATGTCTGCTGCTTTCTCTCTCACGCACGAACTCTCTCTTCTCGTCCATTTCCTTTCGTGTCATCCCAACTTTCGACGGGAGAGGACCGTCCCTACAGAGACTCACTGCTACCCTATCCCCTGGGCTTACAACGCTGAGCTAGCATTGACTCAGAATATTGCTGAGATACTTGCCAGGAGACCCGGGGGAAGAACGTGGGCTGTAAGCTGCTTTGAGCTGCCAGAAGGGTTGACCATATTTGTTGCTGGAGATGTATCCCCAAACGTTGATAGCCAAAGCTCAAATGAAAACCAACAGGATGAGGAAGACGATCAGGGCGCTCGAGAATTGAACGAGACAATGGAGTATCTCAGCACGGTGGTCAAGAAGCTCAAAAACATCGCCGCAAAGAATAAGGCACTCGATGGTATGGAAATTAAAGAAGGAAGGGCGCCCGTGCGACAAGCGTACTTCAGGCACGAACCGACAAGACTCGGGGGAGCTAGACCAGGATACTTCGACCCTTCTATGCCCCATGATACTTTTCGATCAAGAGTCGATGACATTGCCTTTGACCGCCCTGCTGATCATCTCAATGGATACGGTAGCAGATTACGATTGCGAGGGACTCAGGAGGATCACACTGAAGACCGTGCTCTGCACAAACATGTCGAACGGGTGTTCCCCCTCATTGAAGCAGAAATGAGAAAGTCGCGAGGACCGCCTGAAGAGCTAGAGCTGTTTCGCTACGTTCTTCGTACATGTCGTGCCAAAATCCTTCATCGCTGGAAGAAATATTTCAGTACCGTTGACGAGTTCTTCCAGAAAATGCGCACATATGCTGAGTTATATTATCAATCGGGGCAAGGTCATCAATCGGGGCAAGGTAATACACGTGCCAATCGATCAAGAGCATCGAATACATCGGCTCCCCCTGAAGTTCCCGCGAACCCATTCAGCTTGATAAAGAATCTAGGCGAGAGAAAGGCCATGATCGTCATATGCCTTTGGCTCAAAGAGCATGGCCACAAGTTCGACGATCCCACGTTTCTCGACAAATGCATCACAGCACCTGACCCCCCTGACGAGGACGATGCAGAAGCGACCAATTCTTCGTCTTCAGATGAGTCTAGCGATGCTGGCTTCTACGGTGGCTTCTGCGCCCTGCTATACGTAGCCAGCACTTGGCCTACACATCCAGAAACGTTGGCAGATATAGACAATCTCACACAAGCCATGCACGTAGCGACACCCAACGGAATGGCCATGTCGCGTGTTTTCAAGAAATTTTTTTCGCAGTTCAAAGCCGTGGAAGATTTTCTTTGGGCTGCAGAGAGACGCAAGTTCTACACCGAGGTACTCAATAGACCCATAGTTATCAAGGGGGTCAGGGTGCTCCCACCAACTGATTGTGGTGCAGAAATGCGTCGAGTTCTGCCCACCAATCCAGAGGCATGGAGAACATTACTGTATGAATGGCTAGGAAGGATTCCCGTCGAGGACTTTGAGAGAGTCAGGGGCGTTAATGTGGAAGAACTGATCAATACAGCAGCAAACCGAGCTGCACTTGGAAAACTGCCGCCTGGAACAGGGTTTGTCTGTGCGGAACTACAACTTCTTACTTATTTCCTCTACACTGGTGAAGGAATAGGCCGTATTCTATCTCGCTGGGGTATAGACTGGGACCATCTCATGTCTGAAGGCCCACCGATTCCCAAAGTACTTATAGGCGACGTATCACCTGGGATCTCCGCAGCTGACCTGGCCACTGCAACAGTTTCGTCAATGGAGGCAACGCAGGAAGCGAATAGTGAAATTGAGTCCTGGAAAAATAAGCGTGTCCCCTTTGCAATATCCAAATCAACATCATGCCAACCCTGTCGAATGGTGATAGCCTGGGCAGAGCATAAGAAGCGGCAAGATGGTGAGGGATTAGGTAACATGTTCAAATCAGCAAAGGTACTCGTTTTCCACAGGCACATCAACACCACTACAGGACAGCCGGATAACAACGCGCCTCCTGAGAATAACAGCGTTCAGACAAGGCGCTACATGATCATGGTACCACCGACAGATGGCAGGTTCGTGTCGGGCGGAACCCGTTGGGCCGTGTGGCCTTCACCCAACAAGAAAGATGGAGATACAGATCAAGAGCACAGTGAGCTTGGATATTACAGAGTCCCCAAGGGCTCTCTTTGGATGCTACCGTGGGGGCTTGAGGAGAAACTAGGAGAGGAAAGAATACTACGGATAGTACAAGAACTGATTCTGATGGTGCGAGGAGAGTGCAGGGAGAGAGGTCAACAGGATCCACCAGGGCATCGGGATGCAGTGATACAAACTTCACGAACTGGAGAGAGACTTGGTGCAGGGCAGGCAATGGCACCCGATGAATTTCGAAGGAAGATAGAAAGGAGACGTGAAGTTGAGGATGCAATTATCATAGGGCCCGAGATTGAGGCTGAAATGGAGGGTGTCGAAGCGCCTGTGCCTGTAGTATTTGAGTCTGAAGAACAACAGGATGGAGCGGGCCAGGAGGAAAGTGATGGACGCTAGAAGACGGAGGCACAGGTCACCAGTTTGGCTGCAACAAACTTGAAGTTCAATAGAATGTATCGCTTAGTCTACAAATTCTAGTGCTCATTTGACATCCTCTTAAGAGTTTCACTCAGGGGCATCACTCAGGGGTCCGGTCTGATGTTCCAATCCATGCATTTTAAACCCTCAAAACCTCAAATCCAGCATTAATTCATGACCTTTGATTTATACCAGAAGTTCTCATGCGACAATTGAAGTCATTAGTTGAATCAGGGATGACAGGGGCCATGTTGTAACAGAGTTCCAACAGGGATGCGATGATGACTTCACAGTGTGATCATATCTCAATCCCCTTCATCCAGTCGACTCTTTGCCAGAGAGTAAGCCCAGACGAATCCGGAGTACCTTGTGATAGACGCTGACAGACTTAATATGGTCCTTGACAGGCTTGATGAAGAAAACGGCATTCAGGGGTTGCCCAATGGAGTCGACCAACTGTTGCTCATGCCAAAACGACCGTGAGTGGTTGATGACAGGTAAATATGCAAAATTTTCTGGCCTAATATCATTTTCTCTCTTTGCCATCTTTCTGATGATTGACAAGGCCTCGTCCTGGTAGTCATTATGATCGGCCATCCTCATTTTAGGATGAGCCTTTTGGCCACCGCCACACAGTACAGTGCATATTTGAAGACAGCATCTCCCGTTCCATGTTGATATCCCAGCAAGGGAAATTGGAAGAGACCTCTATCAGGTAGATGAACCAGACGCATTTCAATCAAATATGGCGCCCAATACAAAGAAGAGAACACGACAGACAGGACATTCGTCTAAGAAAGCAAAAACTACCCCGGCCACGGATGCATCATCATCCAGCAATTCAGGTTCAGTCCAATCCACACAGGACCAAGGGGAGAATGCAAGAGAAAAGTCAGACACTGGCAATTGCAGAGGCGATGTCTCCAGGCGAGGCTCTCCCAGCAGGAGCACCAAAGACAGCGAAGAATTCCACGTCGTTCAGCAATATCAAAATCTAGAAGCTTGTCTCGTTCCACTTATAACCACCACAGCCGAATTTGAAGCCGAGTTCTTTAGAGATCTAGCTGAAAAGAAGCTCACTGGGCCGATTGCACTGGAGAAACGGTTCACTTTTACAGATGTCAAGGACCTTGACTTCCATATGATGCGGTATGATGGGATCATCGACCCTCCTTATGACAGGTACAAGAAAAAGTACTTCGACTCTGGTAAGCGTATGTTGACATACGCTATAGAGTCTCCTTATCATTGGCGCTTGATGTATTGCACGCGTGAGTGCATCACAAAATCAATAATCGAGAAGTCGTCCGACCGTCTCCTTGATGTCAATGGACAGCCCGACACTTATACAAGTGAATCAGAAGAAGGCATCCATGGCGTGAGGGCAGATATCGCATTCGAAATACAAGGTGACCATTACATAGACATACCCGACTATCCTCCCATTGTGGTTGAAGTTGGCCCTTCTTCGTTCCACAAATCGGACGCTGAGTATTGGCTTCGCAATGGCCGTAGTAAAATCAACCTTATGCTCACGGTCGATCTTTATTCAACGACGCCAGACGGCCCAATTCGCCTCGATGTTACAAAATGGGTCGAAGAAGGAGGCCATGTCAAATGTGAATCTACGATATCAGCTGAACAGGACGAAACAGGGGAACGCAAGATCCTGGACTCCTCTGCACAGATCACCTTTTTTCTCGATTGTTTAGCCCCTCACAATGACGACAAGACCCCAAAGAATCCTCTACTTGTTACCCTCAAGCATGAGCATATCCTTGAAATCTTTGAGGCTCTGACAGTTTCAAAGAGTGGCAAGGACGGATGGCCATTTGACGAGTTTGGCCTGCCAGAAGCGATGAATGATGCTTAATTCAGTGTCTCTTATATGCAATAAACCATTGAGTGCCAGACTCGCAGTCTGCAGTTCCCAGGGGTCATTATTTCAACAAACTCCCTTGCTTTAGTCCCCTTGACAGAATGAAGCGTGCAATTCAGGTCAGACTATATTGGCTAATGCGCTGATTGTGGATTGTTTACGAGCCTGTCAAATATGCACCCATCTGGAGATGTCGTGTGGTGATCACTGTATTCAGGAAAAAGGGGGAAAAGGGGGAAGGGGAACAAATCATACAGAACGCACAACCACTATATTGCAATTTGATATCAAAATCAAAGGACTAATAACATGCAAATTCACTTAAAAGCAATCGAAGGCGAATTCAAACCGAAATCACAGGCGCAACAAAAAAGCAACTGGACAAGAGAAAACAAGAAATCATAACATCAGCAATATCCTCCTCCCCTTAGTTCCACATACCTTCTCCAATCCTGGGCCCCCCTCCCACAAAGTCATCACGCTCGTAGTGTCGAAAGACAAGATCATACCCTTCCAGATCATGCACAATCCGATCAGTCCTGTGATATCCAGGGATCCGATCCATCTTCGCATTGCGCGCTTTCGCACGCCTACGATACATCTCATACTCAACCTCAGCAGCATCCTCCCCACAGAACTCACCCCCATCACAACAACCACCACAGCAGCAGCGACACCCAGCCCCACTCGTCGGCATATCAGCAGAATTAGCAGCCTCAAAGAACGTCACCGTGAATCTGCCCGGTTTGAAGATACTGACAACATGTTGAATGATGTCATGCGTCTCCCGTCCGTTTTGGCCCTGAGGCACGTTCGTCTCGAAGGAGGCGTAGGAGCAGTGTGGTTCCGGGGTGACGTGCACGGTGAAGTAATGCGTTCCAGCACCGGATTCTTTAGCGTCGGGGGCTGGGACGACGCCGTTGGCGGAGAAGCCACAGGGCGTGAAGAGGTATGCGTCGACGCGGGCGTCGGGGTACTTGCTGGGAGGATAGATATCGAGAAGACCACTAGTCTCTGCGACGACAGTACCCAACGCATGGCCCTCCGTAGTGAGTTCAGGGGGAATTGAGTCACAGTCCTCCTTTCCATCATCATCATCATCATCAACATAATAATCGCTTCCACTATCACTTCCATTTCCGAACTTGGTGAAACCATTAGTGTGGCAGAGGTTGAGGACTTTATTGAAGCTTGCGTCTTCTTTACCCCGAACAAGGTACCGATACCGATTTTTTGCGACCGCACTCGCATGGTCGAGGTAGAACTGTTTAGCGTTCTCCTCGTCCAAATCGGTCATCAGTATCTCGAGGGTTTCATCCTTCCTCTCACACTGTGGATCTCCACCACCACCACCAATCAACCCCGCACACCCTCCATGACTACCACGACATCCATGAGCAGTCACAGCATCTCCATCCATCCCATCCAAAATCCTCTCACTGGGCGGTGAAGCTGGGGGCGTCAGCATCATCCGCGGCACAGTAACATAGAGATACCAATGCTCTCCATTCATCTTCCCAATCAAATAGGCACTTCCATCAAGGAAGTACCTATCCAACGTCATAACCTCATCCGCCCAACTACGATGAGGCCCCTTCTGCCGGTCCGGAAACAAGTAGTTCTTCCGACTGTAAAACACGCGGTAGGGACTCGCCAGTACAAGCGAAGAGCTCGAGTTGGGAGAGACATACCCCGGGAACCCAGCGTACTGGGTAGCGATCTGCAGAATGCGGGGGAGTCCGAGCAAGAGGGTAGTGGTGCCGCATGTTTTCAGAATAAGCTTGTGGGGCCAGACGAACATGCTCGATTCGGAGAGAAGGTAGGCGTCGACATCGGGAGAGGAGACGACTGAGAGGATCTTGCAGCTTACGAGGTCTAGCATTTCAGTCCAGATCTCGACGGGAACAGATTTCAAGCCATTGGGCTGGATGGAGTTCATCTCACGAGGAGATGAAGCGAACCAGACTTCAAGGAGTTTTTCGGGGCCTGGCAAAAGAAGATATACGGTCAATTGATGTTGCCTCCAAAAAAAAAAGGAGTTATGTAAACTCAGTATCTCACCTTCGAATGCATTGGTAGAGTCAAGATTGATAGTTGCATCGTGGTTGATCGTCAACGAAGGTATACCTTCAAACGAAGAAGCCAGGTACTTATCAAACTTGCGAGGGATCTCAATGTTTACCATATCCAAAGATGCAATTGACTGAGCTGCGTGCGCTGCCCTCTATATTTGGTCTTGTCTCTGCAATTGGCTGGTTATCTCGGTTCGGGTGTCGAATAATGTCCCTGTTGAAGGGTGTCTGGCGTACTCTTTTTTTTCCTTTCTGTCGATTATTCTGTCCTTTCCTGATATCTCTCAACCCGAAGATATCGCAACAAACGTCCAACAACCTCCAAAACAAACGAAAAAATACAACGAAACAACGAGTAATATCAAAGCAGCAAAAAACAGCTTTGACGGCAGTCCGGCAAGTGTTTTAGAAGCACTTATCTGCCACCCAGACGAACAATGCGGTGTCCGTCTGAGAATGGAGAAAGGCCCGTTACGACAAGAACGGAACTGACGTTGAAGGGCGGCAAAACGGCAAACGTTTGCACTATGGCAAGTGAACCTCTACAAAGAGCGAGGTGCGAATTATGGAGGGCGGGTGGAGTTGAACTGGCCGAAGAATTTGGGCGAAATGGTGGCTAGATTTCCTCTAACCCCTTTTCAAAAAAAGAAGAAATGTGGTGATGGAGTTGGTGTCCCTTGTAAGAGAGAGAGCAAGACGAAGGAGGATGTCTTTCTGAGGTGAACAAGATGCGATTGATCTTGATAGATGGGTAAGAAGGCAGGTAGATAATGCCCTATATGAGTCTGACACTATCAGTGCAGAAGAAACTGAAAGATTCTGGAGTGCGCGGGGCGATGAAGAAGCCTTGGTTAGCCCGTATATATCGACTCAATGGGAGAGTTATAAGACCAGACAAGAACCATATAAGGGCGAAACAAGCCTTGCCACCCATATATACCAAAAACCCAGCGCAATTGCAGCCTGCCCGGGGCCACCAGCTTGGCCTTGTTGAAAGGGGGATTCGAGACACACTTACCGTGGACAACGAGGTATACGAATAGGATTCCCGCCGTGACCGAGAGAGATGGATGGAAGAAGAAGAAGATGTCCGCTCTTGGCTGTCTGTTTGTCTTAATTTGACGATAAAAAGGCAGAAGAAGAGAAGGACAGAGACGAGGCAGGCAGATTGACACTTTCTTATACCGTACGTGCAACGTCAATCGATGCTCAATGGGAGGAAGAGGGCGAGATGGGAGGGATTTATATGTACGAAGCGGTGCGGTGCGGTGGATGTGGGACGGTGGACAGTGGACGGGTAGACGGTGGAGGGCGTATATAAATTACTACGTAACCGGCCAGATGATGACAGCTTACTTTCTACATACAATACTTCTTGCACAACGAACCTCGCAGGGACTGATTGAAAGGCGAAAATAAGTGAAAGAAGGAAAAAATGCTTTGATTGTGCGGTAATAAACAATCAGAAGTCATATAATTTATGAAAGATTCTTTTTGTTCTCCCCTCTACATGATGTCCGTTAGTGGGCAAAGGCCAGGGGGGAATATCCCTGTCGTATATACACACATACACACACATTCACGCTTATCTTTTAGGGCTAACTGCGAGAAAAGAAAAAACAGGGAGAGAAGGGATAAAAAAAGTGCAGGCTGGATTGGGGCATGCAAGAGGGGTGATATCACCGTGCTTTAAGAAGGCAGACGAAGGGGTGTGAGGCGTTCATAGAGACGGCAGACCAGACATATCAGTTCATCTGCGGGACCAGCACTCTGCCGAAGTTTAGGCATTCAATTGATGGGTGAAGAGGATGGGAAAAAGCTAGGAATTCAATTCTGCAACGGTCATAATCATGTTCATTCCAAGCGGTATGGTGTTGCAATGTTAAAATGGTATATTGATGCTAGTCGTTGGTTTAATGTAGTATGTACTCCGTACTAGACACGCCCTGCTCGACCAATGCAGCCCCCCAAAAGAAAAACGAAGTCCCACCACATGGCATGGTATTAAAGGCATGGCAGAAGCATGGCAAAAAGGCACGGCGCGGGACCTCCACTGATATTAGTAGAATGTTCTATATCGGATCCGATATAGCAGCCTGCAAAGTGAGTGACGAGAGATGATTTGAACGGTGAAGAGAGGATTGTAGGAGAAGAATTAGGAGAGGGAGAGAGAAGGATTATCATAAAACAGATGAAATCCCTCATCGACCACGCCCTCTACCCCCCATAAGACCTCCCATATCACCCATCATCTTCTGCAAATCCATACCGCCACCTGCACCGCCGCCTCCTCCAAACATCTGCATCATCTTCGCCATATCGCCCATGTTGCCCAGGCCAGGGATACCACCACCAGCACCACCACCGCCCATCGAAGCCAAACGCTTCTGCATTGCGGCCATCTGTTGCTCCCTATTACCTCCCTTCAACATATTCTGCGCCCGCTGCATCTGCTTCTTCTGTCCACCAACCCTCTTCGCCATCCCCGCCATCATCTTATGCTGCGAAAGTAGATCCTCAACTTCGCGCACCGAAGTACCACTTCCCCACGCGATACGAGTCATGCGCGAAGGCTGATCGATGAAGATTTTACCATCGCTATTGAGTTCCGCAGCAGTCATGCTGTCAAAGATGTAAATCATGCGCCGTAACTTCATCGAACCATCTTCATCGTCTAGACCCGCAGTGATATTCGACAGACCGGGAATCATGCTCGAGATCTTACTCAACGGACCCATTTTCATGATCGAATTGATGTTCTCGCGGAAATCCCGCAGCGTGAAGATTCCCTCCGCGATATGCTTGTAGGTTTCCTTCGCGGAGGCGGAGTCGCCTGTCACGGCTTGGACGTGCTCCATTAGACTCGCCATGTCGCCCATGCCGAGTAGTTTCTGGATGAAAGGCTTGGGAGCGAATCTTTCTAGATCAAGCATGTGTTCGCCGGTACCTAAGAAGATGATGGGTGTATGTGTAGCCGCGACCGCGGATATAGCACCACCGCCTGCGGCATGTCCATCTGTCTTGGTGATAATGATCGCACCGAAATCAGCAGCCATCTTGAACGCAGAAGCATGTTCCTCGGCAGCTTGACCGATCGTGCCGTCTAAAACCATGATGGTCTGGTCTGGTTTGATAGCGGTTTGGATCTGGATCATTTCCTCGAACAAATCGGCTTCTTGCTTGTGTCGACCGCTAGTATCGACGATAATAATATCGAACCTCTCCTTCTTGAACTTAGCGACACCCTCCGCCGCAACGACCGCGGGGTCAGTCTGCGTTAGACTACCGAAATAGGGAATCTTCGCTTTCGTTGCGTTCTGCTTCAACTGATCAAAAGCACCTGCACGGAAAGTATCCGCGCAAACAAGCGCCGATCTGAACCCTCGAGTCTGATAATGGCGCGCTAGCTTTGTACAGGTAGTTGTTTTACCGGCACCTTGTAGACCGACGAACATAATGACGTTCGACCTGCCCTTTTTCGGCCTGAAAGGTTCGGCATGGGGATCGACGAGGGCGACAAGCTTATCGAAGACGGCTTTCTGGATGAGTCGTTTCCTGTTGACGCCGGGACCGAGGGAGTTAAAAGGGACAGCTGCTTTGATCTGTTTGCGTAGTTGCTGGACGAGGCGGATGTTGACGTCTGCTGAGAGGAGGGCGGCGCAGATCTCCTTGATCATAGCATCGAAGGCCTGTATTCAATAAATGTCAGCGCATGCTCCAATGAAGCGGGGGGAAATGAAATTAGCGTGATGGAAGAGGCATCACCTTCTCATCGACCGTCGGGGCCCTAGTCAAATCATTGACGGCGGCATTAATGCGCCGTCCTAGGTCTTGCAAGACCATTGTGATCGGGTTGTCTGTGCTATGCGACTTGATACGACTGTATAGCTCTGATATAGCAGGTTCAAGTTGATCAGAGTGTGGGTGTAAAGGTGCAACGATGCTGGCTATCTGTAGACAAGCTTTAAGAACCGCCTTCAAGCAGTATCAAGCTGAATATAGTCGATGAACGTCAACGCTAAACTGTCCAGATCTCCTCTGTCTCCTCTTCAATCTTGTCTTGATATCATCCACCGTACACCAACTTTTAGCGCTTTGGATTCATTCCATCAAGGAGGAGGAAATATTGAAATTTGGGGCGCAGTGGAGTCTAACACGTGATGGCAGAATTAAAATAAAAAAATTAAATAAAAAAATAAAAATTAAAGAAAAATTGAATGAAATCAATACACATATTCAAGGTTGACAAGAGTCAAGAAAGAAAAGAAAGAGAGATATATTGCTATTGGCAGTTATCATACCAGTCGCGCATTGCATCCAGAGCTATCTGAACAGTTATATCACTGCTAGATTCACAGACCACCCCATCATGGCCCCAACACTCGCTTCAAAGCGACGCAGAGTCGAGGAAGGAATGCAGGGGAGAATAAGGCCTAAGAAGAAGATTCGGAAGCAAAGAGCATATCATAGCGATTCAGAGGATGAGGAAGAGGAGCAGCAGCAGAAGAAGCCTACACAGACAGTTCAAGCACCGGCCACAGCAGCACCATCCTCCAAGAAGAAGTCTGATAAAAAACAGCCCGAGCGCAAACAACCTGTCTCGTCGCCAGATATCGATGAAGAAGACGATGATATATTGAACCAAGAAGTCGAGTCTGAGGAGGATCAGAGTGAAGCAGAAGAATCTCCAGAAGGAGAAGAGTCATCTGCAGATGAAAAGTCCAGCACCAGCAAATCAAATAAACCAAAGAAATCATCAAAGTCTCTACTCGCATCAGATTCAGAGGATGAAGAGGGAGCAGATGACGAGTACGATCTTGATTCAGAGGAAGAAGACGACGACGACGAGGAAAACCCATCTTCAAAACCCAAACAACGCAAAATCCCTAAACGCAGCGACCCAACCGCCTTCTCTACATCCATCTCCAAAATTCTATCCACCAAAATCCCCACCTCTTCGCGCGCAGATCCCCTTCTCTCGCGCAGCAGGACAACCGCCCAAACAACCGCCGACATCTCCAACGAGAAACTCGAAGCACGTGCTCGCGCTAAACTTCGCGCCCAGAGGAAAGAAGAGCTCGAGAAAGGTCATGTCATTGACGTTTTGGGCGTTGATAGGGGTGATGCGGGTAATACCGCCGAGACGGAGAGGAGGTTGCGCAAGATTGCGCAGAGGGGTGTGATCAAGCTATTCAACGCTGTGCGCGTTGCGCAGGTTCGGGGTGAGGAATTGGCGAGGGAGGAGAGGAGGAGTCGTGCTACTGTTGGTATGGATGAGAGGAAGAAGCATGTTAATGAGGTTAGCAAGCAAGGGTTCTTGGAGTTGATTAATGGGAAAGGGAATAAGAAGATTAGCATTGAGGAGGCATAGATAGGGTTTTTTGGGCTCTGCATATCATATTATCTTGTTTCTGTCTTGTCTCTTATATCTGTTTTCTCTTGTAGTATCACAAATGTCAGGGGTTGCAAACTGCACAGGATTGTCTAAAATGCTGATTATTTCTTTGAATTT
>AZGZ01000005.1:216782-239986 GCA_001636715.1 Ascosphaera apis ARSEF 7405 | reverse complement strand
AGACGGGAGAATGAATCAGCTACTTACCGTAATCTCGATACACCGCACGGCTACCCATTGAGACCTCTAAGGAGGGATCAAGGCTGCTGACGCTCCTAAATGGACGGGAGGCCGGAGTGGGGATTTGCGAGACATTTGGCGGGCTTTTGCAAATCGTCAGGCAGCTGGTGCCGCCGGCGGCAGCAACAGGAGCGAAATCTACACTGTCCTTGGTCGATTCGTCAAGGCTCATTCGGTGGAGGATATTACTCGCCAAATCGATCTCGTTGGCAAGCAATTGACCGGGGATCTACGTGGTGAAACCGTCGTCGCTTGCTTGAGTAGCTCAATCGAGCTTGTTGCTCTTGTTTTCGGTATGTTTCAGCGGGTGAAAGACGACATTCGCGAGAGGATTACTCGTCATTGTCAATGTTACATTGCTAACAGACACTCTCTTGTTTACTTCGGTAATTATAGCCAGCGCATTCTATGGCTTCAAGGTGGTACTTGTCCCCAGCGATATCTCGGCTAAATCTCTTGGAGAGACTGTGCGGGATGTGAAGGCAGACACCCTGATTGCGGAGGCCGGGGACACTGACTTGATGACTGTGCTACAACACGCTCGAACTCTTCGCAATGTCATTTGGGTTGCCAGAGGTGGCAGTGACGATGTTGATTGGACTGATGCCCCAAATATTGGCCACGAATTACATGTTACGACATGGTCTGAGTTGATGAAGGATGGGACTTCGACTGGTCTTGAAGCACTATTGGCCATCAAGGATGTCACACCGCCGCCTATCACTACATTTTGGAGCACGTCTGACGGTTCTGGTGTTCTCGTTGAGTATGACCAACAGGTTCGTGTCTCCCTATACGTTCATTGAAGGAAATGTCCCGACGTTCTAACCATATCCTCAATTACTTCAAATTTCTAGAACCTTGTTGCAGGTACAGCAGGTGTTATGGCCGGCTTGACTAAGCGTCAGCGCCTTACCCCCGCAGACAATGTTCTAATCGTCGACCATCTCTCTCACCCCTATCCCCTGGCTGTTCTCTTCGCGGCACTTTACTCGAACGCATCAATTTCCCTCGGCTCCGTTGCGGGGAACAGAGTCAATCTCGCTCTAGCCAGCGAGGTCTCCTCCCCCACAGTAATCGTTGCATCTTCTGATGCCGTTTCCAAATTTTATGCCGACTACCTCAAACCATCTACTGGCATCTTGACTAAGCTGGGTTGTTTGTTCCGCCAAATCTCTCTTGACCGTGGTGTTTTCCCATCAACTAAGGGTGGGATTACGAGCATGACTTCTCTTTCGCTGTCACCGAATGCACGGATGTTGCTTATCTCGAGAGGTGTTGATGAGAGAGAGGGTGAGAAAAAGCTGGATTTGACACCGAAGGTGTTATCTGGACTCCGGACTCTTTTGGGCGTGAGGGTCTCATATGCGCTCACTTCTCCATATGTGTTTGGAGCTGTTTGTCAGACGAACCCAATGGATTATAGGAGATCCGGCAATGCTCATTTTGGCCCCCCTCTGAGTAGTCTCGAGCTGAAGCTCGTTGGTGAAAAGGATGAAGGTGAGGGAGAGAAGGTTGTTGAAGGAAAGGTGAGTGCCATGTCATCGTCTTCTCTTTTCAAACATGAACTTGTAGCTGACTATGTGCGTTATCCAGGTTTATGTTTCTGGCCCATCAGTTGTGGGTGGAAGTCGTGATTTAGGGGTGCAAGGACGTATTAACCACGATTACACACTATCTTTGGTGTAGTGGATAGTAGCATGGCGGTGTTGCTTTACTTTGTTTGATCAAACTACGTTCATTGGACTTACTGAATGAAATTTGATATGGATCTATCTACAACAGATTTGTTATTGAATACATACAAGTGAGAATTGAATAACGCCATTATGATAAGCATCTACATTAATGTACATGGAAATTTGTGGTTTTATGTTGAGAAGGTCAAAGAAATGCTGCTCGTGCCATCTTTTAGATCACTTCTTATAGCCCAGAGCATCAGCGGCCATGAGGCCAAGCCTCTTCTTGCCTTCAGGCGTAGAATTTCTCACCTTCTCAATCGACACATCTAATTTCTCCTCGAGCTCCTTCTTTCGCGATACAAGTTTGTTCTGCATCGCTGAGTCCGCCTGGATCGAGTCAACCTTCAATGCAAGATTGATACCGTTCCATGTGGGCAACATCTCCATTATAGTACCATTCGCCGCGGAAGCGTAACTCGGCACTTCTGTGGGCACAAGGTCCCACGTGCTGAGAAGCTTCTCCGCATACCCATGCACAATATTATCGTCGAAATCCTTCGCCTCAAACGCATCAATTGACCGTGCAGCACTCAATTCGAGTAGCACGCCAATGATATCCGGGAGTCTTTGCGGCGACAAAGTCCCGCGAGGGGTATGCTCTTCTTGGTTGAAGAGGAAGGTGCAGAGAACAGCAGACTTCAAGATGCGCTCTAATTCCTCGCCCTTGAACTCACAGGCGACTGCAGCCGTGTGGAAGTTCTGGAAGAAACCTCTGGCAACGGAATGTGGTGCTAGAGAGTATCCCGTCTTTTTCGCTTGTTTGGCGCATGCCACAAGGATATGCTGGTATCCTGCCTGTCCAAGATGACGTGTGACCCATTCCCACTCCTCTAGTCGAATATGTCTGCCAGCCTCATGCATGCCCACAAAGAAGGGGACGAAGTTCTTGTAGTCTTCGTCTGTCTTCATCAGACGCACGACCGTCTTCAAGTCCCTCGTCTTCGGTTCATCTTTGGAATTCAATGGTTTTAAGCGATAGTTCTCGTCAATGCCATTGCCCAGATTCACCGTTATCGTCTCATTTCGCAATCTTTCAGCAGCTGTGGGTTTCCAGAGTAGCCTGCGATGGGCTTCGCCGACGTGTTTGGGCACAAAGACGTTGTCTTTAAATTTGGCGAGCAATTCGTCGAGTTCGGGGGAAGATGTTGGCTTGAAATGGGGGACAGGCTCTGCGAAGCAAGTTATATCATATCAGCAACTGCTCCTCTGCAATGCGATCAGCACCTTTCTAAACCAACCTTTTGCGAGTATTGAAGACACAGAGAAAGCTCTTCTTGACCCGGCGTATGTGAATGTGCGGGTGATGCAGCTCGGGCAGACGAGCGACTGTCGCAGAAGAAATTGCGCCATGACCAAAGTGTTCAAATTGTCTCTGCGCACAAGTATATAACCAATTGGCCTGTTCCCTTTGTCCCCTTCACCCTTTTTATCAATTGACGAGATATATCAATATTGTTGTATGTAGTCTGTAAATTTTTCTCAATTACGTCGTATGTCGTCGAAGCCGTAGATGTTCGGGGCTGTCTTGGCACCAAATCTCTCTCTCCGCTCGCATCTCCGTCCTTTTTTACGCTTCCGCTCCGCAGTATGTCAGACACTATCATCAAGCTGGTCGAGCTGGTGGTTGATAACCGGTCAATTCAACCTCAATTCACATCAATTCAAAGGCTATGGCTTCGTTTATCTCAGCTGCCAGGCCATCGGGTCTCGCCAGGTCAATATGTAAAGAGTTCATGGTCGCCGCTCCGCAGACATGCTCACGGCGATCGCTGCATACCGCATGGTCTCTAAGACCAGAGAAAATTTCCCTGCCGCGCGACCTACCGAAGCAGTTTGAGTCGCAGATTCCGTTCTTGTTGCGGAAACAGAAGAGTATGTTTGTGTTCTTGCAGCAGCAGCAATTGGCTTGGAAAGCCGTTTGTTTCGGTGGGTTGGGAAGAGGAATGGACGAACAAAAGAAGCTGACCACAATATCTCATCTATCTACACAGCCGGCGTGATAAAGACCGTGCCCAAACCTCGCGATGCTACAGACATTTGCAAGGATCCGCTTAAGGCCGTGACAGACAGCCAGCTCAAAGTTCTCGATCCTACAGGGGAGCGCAAGGCTCTCTTCAATAAACGTAACCGCGAAGGTGTCAAGGTCGGGGATATCCTGCGCGTTACTTTCAAGAATGGCGATCCTTTCAACGGTGTCTGTCTAAACATACGAGCGCGCGGAGTCGACACAGCGTTTTTGCTGCGAAACCATTTGACGAAGGTTTCGGCGGAGATGTGGGTGAAGGTGTTCAGTCCGAACGTGCAGAGCGTGGAGATTGTGCAGAGGACTGAGAAGAGGAAGAGACGGGCTAGATTGACGTACATGAGGTATGGTGTTGCGATACATTTTGATTGCGCTGTGTGAAGGGAGAATCATGCTAATCTGTTTCTTCGTTTTTACTCAGAAAACCCAAGCATGATCTTGGTAGTGTGGACGGTATCGTCAGGCAGTACCTCCGCCAGAAGACCATTCTTGCCAGCAATACTTCGAAGACTGGCGGCCATCGTAAGAGCAAGCGGTAAATTAATTGTTCAGATCATATCGACATTGCGACTGGCGAGACCAAATATTGAGATGTGTAAGTAAGAAAAGAAGAAACATCCAGCACCATACGACTGAACAATGCTGGTAGATCAATTGTACATTATCATTATTCTGGAATTGAATTGGACTGGGCAGCGGTTGCCTAGATCGATAAAACCTCATATTCAACGTCTTTTTACCTGGGCCTGAAATCAATTATAAGGGAAAATCTATATCAAACACAGCCACCCGTAATAAACCAAAAGGACTCGAATCAAATCTGAAGCAAGGCCAAAACTACTTTCCCCGGACCTGATGATACATGTCAGCCAGTTTGGCCCCTATTTCCTTATCCAATATCTGCAGTTCTGCACTGGCGGGATTCCATCTACATACGTCTGCGTGCTAGGACCAGGACAAACGGCTCCACTGGGGTAGGACAAGATAAAGAGAAGAAAAGAGGCCGAAGCTCTTCCCGTGCTCTTCTGCGTTGCTTCATTTGGTCTGCCCGTCAATAAAGAAGCACGTCCTGATCTTCCTCGCTCTTTTTTTTCCCCCTCAAAACCCTTCGTCCCTTCGCATACGTACCCATACCCCTGAGTCGGTTGGTCGGTCAATTGATCGAGAAAAAGTTTCAAAAGATTTAACAAACGCCTTCAATTGACTTCAGACAAAACCTCCACTCAGACCAAGTCAAATCAAGCTATGCGGAACATTCACGATGATTCAGCGACGTCCCTGTTGAATAGCCCTGGCCCGACCAGCATTGGCCTGGAGGTCTTGCGTCCTAAGCTCGATGACGATAACGGTGACGCCACATCGAGAACCGCTGCTGCTGCATCCACATCAACAGTACTATTCCAGTTTCCGAATACAAGTGATATCTATGTCGACAATGAAGAAGAAGAAGATCAGAATCGACATGCTACGGCACAGAGTCTGTTAGGTTATGTTGATGGATGTTGTGGTGACGTTGTATGTGATCAAAATGGTCGAGGATTGCTGGCTAGCTGGCTGGCGGGTCGTTCCCCACGATAACTGACGGTTGATATTGGACAACGTTTAAGGAGAACGATAAACCTATAATACAGCGGTCATCATGGTAAGAAATGGTCATTGACAGCTATTTCTACCAGGCGATCATAACTAATATGATTCCCATTCGATTTTTGACAGGCTAAAGAAGATCCTAAGTTTTCGCAGACGAGTATTCCGTGAGACATTGTCCAGCAATTATATCGATTTTACCTCTATCCATGCCCACTTATCCTCATCCTGAACGACAGATATATTTGAGATAGAGATAGGGTGCACCTATTACTATCGCTGTAATCAGTGCTAATACAACAGTTTCCCCATATCCAGGACGAAGAACAACTAGCTTCCATCACCAGTCTCGATTACCCTCCATCTCATTACCTCCAAGCACGGCTGAATATACCGACAAACATACCACCAACCGACCAAAGTCATCCCTACTGTGCATGGTTCATAAAATCATTACACAATCATGGATCAATCTACTACTCGTCTTCGTTCCAATTGGCATGCTGGCCCGATTATGCGAATGGTGGCCAGCAGTAATATTGATAACGAATGCGATTGCGATTATACCCTTATCGAACCTTTTAACCGTTGCTACGGAAAGTGTTTCGTGGGATCTGGGAGATGCAATTGGGGCGTTGTTGAATGTTAGCTTTGGAAATGTTTCCGAGTTGATCATCTTCATGTGAGTGGAACTGATACAATTGCTGTAGTTTCAGGGGGGAAACGGTGATTGCAAAATATATGTATGCTGATAGATTCGAGTCCTGCAGAATTGCACTCAAGGAGAACCAAATTGCGATTGTTCAATCGTCCCTGGTTGGCTCTATATTGGTCAATTTACTTTTGATCTTGGGAAGTGCGATATTCGTTGGAGGGATGAAGTATAGGGAGCAAGAGTATAATGGCAGAGTGACAGATTTGTCCGCCACTTTGCTGTGCTTATCAGCTTTCAGTTTGGTCATTCCGGTCAGTCTTTTTATTATCATGTTATTGGAAATGAATGACTGACGATTTATAAAGAGCGTCTTCTATACAACATTTGCCCACTCAAAAGTCGCAAATCATGCGGTTTTAACGCTAAGTCGAGCCTCATCGTTGATGCTCTTACTAGTATACCCCTTATATCTACACTTCCAACTCAGTTCCCACGCCCACCTTTACCGAGATGAAGACGAGACTCAAAAACTCGAATCGCCGACCCCAGCGTCTACAGACCGACGTGCAAACAGCAGCCAAAGAGTTGTTAGACCACGCACTTCGTCTGCAAGAAACTCAATTGCGTTCCCAATGGCTCTTCAACGGGAACGTTATATGGCGTCGCTCTCGATGGTCGGAGCAGAGATTCGTCCCAGAGCGAGTTCGTTGACTGCGAACCGGCGATATACCGGCGCAGGTGCGCCGGAATCATTGGAGTTTCAACTCAATGACATTCAACAATCGCCAACTTCAGGCCACGAATCTTCCTTTATGTCAACGGAAACCGATTCACGATTGACAACTGCACCGGTAGCAGCAGCAACAGCAGCGGCAACAACGGCAGCAACCATACCAACCGAGCCATTCCTCCCACGTATCCCATCAATTCTACTAATGATCATCTCCACAGCATTGATAGCCATCAACGGCGAACTTCTCGTGACGAGCATAAACTTCCTTGCCAAAAACAGTCCCCTGAGCGAGATGTTCGTCGGGCTGATCATCATCCCCATAGCGGGAAACGCAGCCGAGCAAATAACAGCCGTCTCCGTCGCAGCGCGGAATAAAATTGATCTAGCGATTGGTGTTTCGGTGGGCAGCTCGATACAGATTGGGCTATACATCACGCCGTTGGTTGTTGTTATAGGGTGGTGGATGGATAGGGAGATGACGTTGCATTTCAGTTTGTTCAATACGACTGCATTGCTGATGACGGTTTTTCTGGTGAATTTTTTGATATTGAGGGGGAAATCGCATTATTTGAAGGGGGTGCTTTTGTGTGTTTGTTATTTGAATATTGGGTGAGTATAGATCAATTTTTCCCCCTGGTATATGGAGGGTCCTTGGGGGAGGTTCTTTAGCATGGGATGAAAGATGCTAACAGTGATAATTCTAGCATTGCTGCTTGTCTGTATCCGAATCCGGGCGAGCAATATGATGATACAAGGGGATGATAATGACGATGATGATGGGAGTCAATCAGATACGGCCACCATTAAGTCTGCTGTTTATTGAAAGTGATATCTAGTCATATTATTCATTCCCAGCCTTGTTCATCTAAAAGTGACGCCGATCTATCATATGCATCCATACACATCTTACGGATACATATGCTATAGATCTGAAGAGTCTCTACGTGCTCGATAGATATTAGCCGGCAAGACAGGTAATGATAGCTTAGCATAGACCATGGACCATGGACCATAATAATGAATGTTAATGCAATAACAGAGGAGTCAAGAGAGAAAGACCCTTCATCATAAGGACACTCACCTCATTCACAATTAAGACATTTATAGACATTCTCAGTGGTGATATTTCATGAAGACAAGCCATCTTCTCAGCATATTAACAGCTTCAATTTCTATTTCAAATTCAATGATTAGCCAGTACATACATAACGCAGTAAACTTATCCATTCTGTACAGTAATATCAAAATATTCAAGCTTGTTAAGAGGGAAGTAGGAGAAGCTACGTACAGTATAACTATGGCTACAGGGTGAAGCCTACTTTAGGCTGCGAGAGTGGATTAGGGGCAGGTAAGGTAAACAATGGACATATACGTATATATGTACCGGTACATTGCATAGAGTAACTAACTGACAGACTACATCTCAACTAATTACCTACTTGAACGGCTATATGGGTGGCTTTGAGCGAGTTTGAAGGATACAATTCACTTCAATTAATCTCAACAAGAGAAGATATCGTATCTGACAGTCAAAAAGAAAGAACAAAAGAAAGAAAAGATGGAGGGCCAATTCCCATCAGACGTCCCCAATCCATTGGATAAAGAAGACCCGCCCAAAAAACCCATGAACGAAGACGAGGGCTCATCAGGCTCAGATACAGTGACAAGTCTGAGCCCACCACCACATGGACGGCGTCGAATATGGTCACTTGTTGATCTCTATCCTCGCATTATCCTCTACCACCAGACAATCTACAAGAACAACGGGGAGGATTACGTCGATCTCGAGTTCGTGTTTAGGGCGAACCCGGGCCTCACGCACCTCATCATTGCAGCGGTGCATATCAATGAAGACCCCAAGAAGATCACGTTGAACGATGACCCATTCGATGCCGACAAGTACGTCAGGTTCTGGGTTCAGCTGGAAGATGTGCGGACCTCTGGGGTGCGAGTCATGGCTATGATAGGAGGTGCTGCGCAGGGGACCTTTGAACGTCTCGATGGGCCTGATAGGGAGTTCGAGAGGTACTACGCTCCTCTACGCGACGTGCTGAAGAAATACAAATTCGACGGCGTTGATCTTGATGTCGAGGAGCTCATGTCTCAGCGGGGGATTCAGCGGCTGATTCTCAGATTGAGAATGGATTTCGGGGTTGAATTCATCATTACGCTGGCTCCTGTCTGTACAGCGTTGATACCCGGTCAACGACACCTTTCTGGCTTCGATTACTTTACCTTGGAAGAGGAGTTTGGGGTTTGCATTGACTGGTACAATGTGCAATTCTACAATGGATGGGGAAGTCCAAGATTCTATCCCATGTTGATAAAGCTTGGTTGGCCGGCAGAGAAACTTGCAATGGGCGTGCTCACGAATCCTGCGAATGGGACGGACTACCTCAGCATTTTCAGAGTCGGGTTCTACCTGACGCACATCCTAGAACGATACCCGGATGCAGGGGGTGTCTTTGGATGGGAGCTGTTCAATGCGCTGGAACACGAGAACCTCGATGCCCAGGAATGGATATTCCGGATGGCACTCATCTATGCGATGAAAAGAGCGCTTGACCATGAAGATGGGAAGTTACTTATCAAGGCTGAGAAGATCAATATGAAACAAGAGATCGAAGACGAGAGGCTGGCGAGGGGATTGGAAGAGGAGAGGAAGAAGTTCCAGTGATTGAGGACCGGGTCTCTCGATTGCATAAGAATAACATCATCATCATGATATATCATTATACAATACTGTCTGGCGATAGATGTACCGATACATGGGAACAGACAACCCGCAGTAACGTACAGATTTATATAGAGAATGACGATTGACGATTGACCACCTTTTGCGTGTGTCTGTCTGTCATTTTTTTTTCTTTCTTCATCAACTTCATCTTCATCTTCATCTTCGTCCACCACGTCTTTCGCTTTCGCTTTCACTTCTACCCTTCACCATCGCTTGTTTGACTCCCCTCATTCGACTTGGTCAGGCCTTTCCTTCACAGTTCTCTCCCTCATCAACCCCTCCTGTCCTGTCCTGTCCTCTTCATCCTCCTCCTCCTCCTCCTCCTCATCTTCATCCCCCCCTCACCACCTCCCCTCCAGCGTAGAACGTGGCATTTCAAAGCGCTCCATCAGGTAAAGCACGTCGCAATCACCGTGCCTAAAATCCCACCCTCTTCAATCGGTGTACTATTTTGTAAGTTAACTTAACGGTCCCGGATTAGCTCACTGTTTACACTGGCCAATTCTATCATTACTTTGCTCGTCGTGGTTTGGTTCGATCTTTCCCATCGCCCACTGTCCATTGCCCTCCCCCGTCCCCGTCCCTTCACCATCAACCCGTCTCTCTGCCTTAGAACCTCTCCCCTCCTTACACGCCCCTCCCTCAATGAGTTCATCCCGTCAGACTTACTCCATATTGGACCAGCTTTTTACTGACCTTCTTCTCCCAGACCTTATTTTTTGCTTGTTGACTACGCTTGACGCTTGCACGTTCTGACACAGTCAAGGACACCCCACGACGAACGGCTATCTGGCTGTTTTGTCTGTCTGTCTGTCTGTCTGCCTCGTCAGCGGGCATCTTTTGATCTGCTGATCTTCTTCTTCCTCTTCCAATCTCAATCTCAATCAGCAAAACCCAATATCCCCCCCAAGCCTGGTTTTTGGAGGCTCGCGGCTCCCGCTCTTTCTTACTCAGGCTACTTATTGAAGCATGTGAGTTGCTCAGCTCTTTCCATTTGCACTGCAACCCCGCGCTGTTGTTGTTGTTGTTTCTTTCTTCTTTACCCGTTCCTGCTCACATCTTCCCTTCCCTTCTCTTCTTCTTCTCTTCTTCTTCTTGTTCTTCCCGTGGATTGTTGTTGCTGTTGCTGTTCGTTCTTGTTGTTGCTGTCATATGCGATGCTTCTTCATTGATATGCTTTTTGCTCTGGCTGGTCAATCCTTTACGTGCTGCTGCTATTACTACTGCATGCGAAGGGCAATCGCCTGTAAAGGTTGCAGGCGTTTCTGAGAAGGAGTCGATGAGCTCTTGCAAACTGTTGTTACCCTTTCGTTGAATCACACAGAGCTTTTCATCGTGTTCCAGGCTGTCATTTGTCGCTCCTCACTCCCGAATTGCGCTTGATAATCTTGTCTACGCTGTTCTTTCTCTCTTTATTCTAGTTGTTTCTGCTTTTGTGGCCCCTCATCCCTCCTCACCCCCCTCCTCACACTTGTTTCGCAGATACATCTTGAACATTTTTGATGAACATCTTGCTTATCGTGTCATTGCAGTTGACGATTCCTTTTTTTCTCGAAGACGAGCCTTCTTGTCCTTCACTTTGCGAGACAGCCTGTCTCATTTCGACACGGTTTTTGAATTGGCGGCTTCTCTCTTTTCCATACACGATTCTGCGTATTCCAATCATCATCGCGGGTCCGTGTACGCAAGCTAGAGGCAAAAGTCATCGCAAAGCGATCGCCATTCCATTTCGGTGTCGCTCTCGTTTCTCACTTTTCTTCTTCTGTCTTTTTCATTTGGCTTTGCCAAAGACAAAAGAAAACCTCACTCGTAAGTGATATCTTCTTTCTTGCGATTTGCGATTCGTTCTCTTCCTCTCTTTTTTCCCCTCCTTGGAATTCTCGGCAGGCTCGTCGTTGTGCATTGCTTTGGCAAAGCGGGGCACGACAAAAGCCCAGACGTGCTTGCTTTTTTTCTTTTCCTTCATTTTTTTCTCTTTCTACTGCTCCCTTATAACCCTGAGTGAGACCTCTTTCCAGAGAGAAGAAAGAAAAAAAAAACTTACGACTTCTGCCGTCTTTTTTCTCTCTTTTCCTGTTTTCGTTCCGTCTGTCTTACATTTACGTTCGTGTTTTATTTTCTTTTTTTGTGGTCTTTCTCAAACCATATCGTATTATTGACAATCTGTTAACATCCGCCTGCAGAATCGATCGACCGTCCTTCATTGCCATTGCAACTCCAAACACCTTCCTTCACGAAGCTGCTTACAAGCGAGCCTCTCGCAAACTTGAGTAACTTCGCAAACACTTTATCCATATATCCCACCACACACACTCTTCAGTCTACGCTACCATCATCATGGACCCCGGTCATAACAGACAAGGCAGCTTCAGCCAACAGTCCAGCGTCACTGGCTCGTCGGGCCGTCGCTTTCGTGTCGCTCATCGTCGAAGCCCGTCCGAAATCACCCCGCTCATGTGTACGTGTTATCTACTTTGACTCAATGTTAATGTTGAAAACCCCCGCCTGCTAACGTACATTACAGTAGAAAATCTCGCGTTGCAGCAAGCCGACCTGGCCAATGCCCAGCAGGCACAGCTTGCGGCACAAGTGCAAAATCAACAGTTCCTCAACGCGGGCATGATTCCTGCATCCCACATGTCAAGCTTTGGGCAGAGTCTACCGGGCTTTGTTCCCGGAAATCTATTCCAATTGCAACCACAGCTTCAAGGTGGTCAATTGAACATGCCAGTCGCTCAATCGCCCCACCCTTCCCACCGTCGCAACCAATCCGCCATGCCAACCATTGGTATGGGTCCCCCACCTGCTCCTTCCTCTGGTGCGTCGGGATCGCTGCCCCGCGATAGCTTGAATAATCCAGCTTTCCTCCAGAGCCAACCGCAGGGGCGCGAGAACACTCCGCGACGTGGTCCTCCCGCTGCAGGCCATACAAGACGCCATTCTCTGGCTTTACCAGAAGCCCGCAAAGCCGCAGAGCTTGCCCAACAAAAACGAACTGCCTCTGCATTCCAATTCCCTCTACCTGGCAGCAATGGTGCAGGTGTCCCCGAGTCGCCTGTCAGTGATCGGCCCAAGACAAACATCGTGCCCAACGGTCCCCCACCTGCTGCTTCTTCCCAGGGTCTTGGCGTGCAGCGCGCTGGCAATATTCGGCCAACAGGACCGGGACACATGCGTAGCCAATCTTTGGCCACTGGTAGCGGTCGCAATGCCCGCCCCCAGAGCTCAATGTCCCCCACGCTGGATTCCAGTAGACGTGCGGGAACTACCCATTCTCGAACAAACTCGCGCAATTTCGAGGGCAATTGGAGAGCTCAAAGTACACCGAATAACCAGCAGGACCTGCGCGGATCCCCGTTGAGCGCTATCGGGCAGAACTCTACTTACCAGCCGGGTCACAGATCTCGTGGCTCTATCAACAATTCTTTGGGTGGACTTCCCGCTTCAAACATCGGTCATGTGCATCACCAGTCACTTTCTGCACTTCCTAACCAGCAGCTTTCCAATCTTCAGGGTCTTGGATCTCTTCAAAACCCCGTCATCCATGGCCTTGGTGGTCACCCGTTGAACAATGCACAGACTCAGGCACTCCAAAACTTGCAGAGTCAAGCTCTTCCTAACCTCTCTGCCTTCCAATTTGGCAACCAGCAATTCGTGCAGATCCCTCAGATCTTGGCTGCTCAGGGTCTTGCAGGACAGAACACATTGCCTGCCACTCAATTCCCTTCTCTACAGCAGAATGGGCAGATGAACGCTCAACTTTTAGCGTATCTGCTTGCCCAGCAGGGTAACCAGGCCCAGCAGCAGTTGCCACCGCAGAACACCCAGCCTGGCCAGCCGCAGAGAAAGACGCTTTTCACCCCTTACCTCTCGCAGCAGCATCTGCCCAACTTGTTCGCTAAGAATGAGCTTGTCGCTGGTATCCTGCGCGTAAATCGCAAGAACCGTTCCGATGCCTACGTGACTACTCCTGAGTTGGAAGCTGATATCTTCATTTGCGGAAGTAAGGACCGCAATCGTGCATTGGAGGGAGATCTCGTTGCTGTTGAGTTGTTGGATGTCGAAGAGGTCTGGTCGCAGAAGCGTGAGAAGGAGGAGAAGAAGAAGCGCAAGGATATGGCTGATGCCCGCTCTGGGTCTACTCGAGACCGCCACCGCAACGAGTCAATGGGTGGGTCGGAGCCGCAGTCGATTGCTCCTGATGGAAGCATTCGTCGTCGCGGCAGTCTTCGCCAGAGACCCACGCAGAAGAAGAACGATGATGTTGAAGTTGAAGGCCAGAGCTTGCTTTTGGTCGAGGAGGATGAAATCAGTGATGACCAGAAGCCGCTGTTCGCGGGTCATATCGTCGCGGTCATTGAGCGCACGCCTGGTCAAATGTTCTCTGGCACGCTTGGCTTGCTCCGTCCGAGCAGCCAGGCTACCAAGGAGAAACAGGAAGCCGAGAGACAGGCGAGAGAGGGTGCGTCTGGCAACAGAAGACACCAGCAGCAGGAGAGCCAGATGGAGAAGCCTAAGATTGTTTGGTTCAAGCCTACAGATAAGCGTGTTCCGTTGATTGCTATCCCGACTGAGCAAGCTCCTGCGGACTTCGTCGTCAACCATAAGGAGTATGCTAATAGCATCTTCGTTGCCTCAATCAAGCGTTGGCCTATTACTTCCTTGCATCCCTTCGGTACGCTTATTGAGCGTCTTGGTACCATGGGCGATTTGAAGGTCGAGACCGATGCGCTGTTGCGGGATAACAACTTTGCCAATGATGAGTTCGCCGAGAACCTCTTGAAGGAGGTTGAACTTAACACCTGGTCTGCTCAGGCAGAGTCCATGGAAACCTTGAAGGACCGTCGTGACTTCCGAGGCGAGACATTGTTCGCGCTTGATCTTGGAGCTGGTGAGATGGACAATGCGTTCCACATCAAGGTCCTTTCTGAGTCCAGAGTGGAGATTGGTGTTCACGTTGCCGATGTTTCCTACTTCGTGAAGCCGTACTCTGCAGCAGATCGCGAGGCCAAAAAGCGTGGCACGAGCGTCTATCTTGTGAACCGTATCGTTGATATGCTTCCCCCGCAATTGTCTCGCGATGTCTGTGCTCTCATTCCTGGCCAAGACAGACTTACTGTCAGTGTTGTCTTCGTTGTTGATCCCAGCACTGGCATCGTTGAGGAGAATCCGTGGGTCGGCAAGTCTGTTATCAAGACTGCGGGTGCGGTTAGCTACGACCATATCAATCTTGCTCTTGCAGGTAATGCACAGGTTGAGTTGCCTGGCACCAGTCCCGAGCAGTTGCGCCTGCTACACTCTATCACCATCAAGCTTCGCGAAGGTCGCTTCGGGCATCTTGTGGCTGATCCTCCTACCCTGAACCTTTTGGGCCTGCTTGATGATGAGAATGTGCCCGTTCAGCCCAATGTCTTCCAGTCGACACCCGCTCACTGGATGATTCACGAGACCTCTCATAAAGCCAATGAAATCGTGGCGAAGCAACTGTTCCAGGCTCTTCCTGAAATGGCTCTTCTCCGCCGACAGGCGCCTCCAAATGCACGACGCCTCCAGACCTTTGTCCGGCGTATGTCGGCTTTGGGATACAACATTGATGCGTCTAGCAGCGGAGCACTTCAGAGAAGCCTCTTTGCGATTCCTGACAAGGATATTCGTGAGGGAATGGAGACTTTGCTCATTAAATCGATGGCTCGTGCGAGATACTACGTTGCGGGCAGCTGCAGCACACCTGATGAGCGTCCCCATTACCTCTTTAACTTACCCCTATACACTCACTTCACTCATCCTACGAGACGTTATGCTGATATTGTGGTCCATCGTTTGCTTGACACCGTCTTCACTAACGGCGCGGTACCCTTCAACGAGGAGTATCTTGATCTCGTGAAGACTGTTGAGCACTGCAATGTTAGGAAGGAGTGCGCTGGTAATGCGCAAGAGCAGGGTGTTCACATTGAGTCGTGCCGTGAAATGGATAAGAAGCGCCAGAGTCTTGGCTCCGACCTTGTCACAATCGGTGTTGTTATCTGCGTGTACGAGTCTGCGTTTGATGTCTATATTCCGGAGTATGGATTTGAGAAGAGAGTGCACTGCGACCAGTTGCCTCTTAAGAAGGCCGAGTTCAATTCGTCCTCCCGCGTCTTGGAATTGTACTGGGAGCGTGGCGTGCCCTCGTCTAGCTATGTGCCTGAGGATGAGCGACCTAAGGCTGGCTCTTCCAGCCATGTCAATGCTGCTGCATCTCGTGAGGCGGAAGTTGCTCATGCTGTTCGCGAACGTGAAGAGGCTGAGAGGAAGAATACAGACACCGGCACCATCTCGACTGATGATGTCGATGCCTTGTTTGATGACGATGAGGAGGTCGACGAGATTGCTGATATGACCGCGGGTGTCTCTCTTGGATCCCCCGGAGAGACCCAGAGTACACCTACTTCCCCTTCGAAGGACGTCTTTGCTGATGGCAATGCGCGATCTGTTTCAGAGAACTACGCACTTTCCGATTCCAAGGACGGCAATGCTGCGGGCGCTGCTATGTCCGATGCGGAGAAGTATTTGAAGTACTTCACGCTCCGTGAAGTTAACGGCGATTGTATCCAGAACGTCGTTGAGATGTCCCGCGTGCCCATTATTTTGAAGACTGATATGACGAAGAGCCCACCGTATGCTTTACTTTACCCCCTCCCTCCCCTTTTACTCCACTTACTTTACCTGTGTGCCTTGTGCTAACTAAGTTGTTCTAGATGCCTTACGATTCGGTCGATGAACCCTTATGCGCTCTAAAGCGTAACATTGCAATATTCAACAACAACAACAACAACATCATAGATGTTATATTTGAGGGTTCTTTCATTGTTTGTCTTTTTTTTGGAATCCCTCATGTCATATTGGCCCAGGCATTATATATTTTTATCATGGCATTTAAATCGTCATTTTTTTGAATATGCTATTATTGTGTTTTCCCCCACACTGTGTTCACCGGCCAATTGTTCGCGGTCAATCATTAACTGGAAGATGGCAAGGGATCTTCAATGTGATTTTGCAATATGGCCATTTCGCTCTCTATCGTTAAAATCCGTTGCAGTTCCCTCGCCATGAGCCCATCACATCTACCTCCCCTCCCTCCCCTTTTTTTGTGGCGTGTAACTGTCGCCTGAATAGAGATGATATTGCTTATCTTTTTTCTTTACTTTATTTCTTTTTTTTTTTTTTTTTTCTACTTCATTCGTCTGCTTCTGGTTATCCATGGCCTTTCTTGTTTTCTTTATCTCTTTTTTCTCGTGTATTGACATAGCGCTTTTTTTCATCTTATTCTCCTTTTTCCATATGAGATGTTATGAACTGTTGCAGAAATTTTAACATTGATGATATTCCTTTTCTTGAACCAGAGTACAGTGACACGATCTGTGTGCATCGTAGGGTGGGTTAACGTATATGGAAGTACTTTTGATGGCGAAAGACGTACTAGATATCATATTACACGAATTTTAGGACAATCAGGCGACATATCGGGTCACATTGGACATTATCAAAAGAAGAGCAATGGGCATGATGGTAGGCCCAAGTTCAACGAACAATTGACGACGTCGTAGATGCATCAACCCGTCTTCTTCTTCTTCCTGATGAAACTTGAATTCAGAACATTGACGACTGGTTTAGGAGGCTCAACTGCTTTTTCTTCGGTCTCTTGAGGGTTGGAATCTGCAGAATTGACGGGAATAAAATTATCTGACGGCGGTTTTGCAGGTTCAATAGATGTTGCTTTTCTTTTCTTGATGAGGCCTGTTAAATCTGATACCCCTGATACGACTGGGGCTGTCCGTTTCGTTGAGTTGTCTGTTGATGTTGCCAAGCCGGTGATGAAAGCCCCTGAGGCTTCTCGTCCGGAGATATCAGATAGTTCCTTGATCACTTGCTGGGTGCTTTCAATTGAGATTTTGACATCTCCAAAGTCTTGGTCTTCAAGGTTTCGGATCAGCTTCAAGTAGTCCTTGCTGGATAGCACGAATTCTCCTTGCTCTATTGCAGAAATTGCTGCATTCTGTTTTGATTCATCAGAGACAGATGGGGTGCTCTCGCATTTAGCGGACGACGCGTCATTCACCATGCCCGGTGGGTTAATGACCATCCACAAGAACCCAACAAGTCGTCCGGAAGAGCATTCTTGTCTGAAGGCCATTAACTCCCAGAACTGGTCGAGTGTCTTAACGCTCCGCCATTCAAATGTTGTATTGGACTGCTCTGCCCCCTGCAGCTGCGACGTAGATGCAGACAGCTCACTATCCAATTCCTCAAGATACCTTGCCTTAGGATCATCTGGAAATCGTGGTACAAGACAACGAGGAGGCGCGGCAGGATCCTGGCATACTTGATATAGAGGGTACAGATTCTTCCATCGAGTAGCAGACGCAGGATCTGATCTTGCAAGAGGAGGGAAGAAGTTGCGCGTCTCAAATTTGTCACAGCCAGGTACTATCAAGTAAGCTGTAGCTGATGCCTTTGTCATCTCCTGCTCTGATTTGGACGTAGAGGCCGTGGCCTGTTGGACGATACCAGCCCCATCACCGTGTGTCTCTGGTTCAAAAGTTCTGAGTATGGGATCAAGAACACGACACCACCATTTGACAAGAGCACGATCGTCAAGAATGTGCTTGTCGCCATTAGTTGCGCTACCAGGAAATATATACTGGTTTTGAGAGCGTGCAAATAGAGAAGCTATGAGACGTTTCCCAGGCACCTGGCTCAATTCGATGATATGCGACAAGAATGCTGTAGACAACGCTCTCACATTAGGTTTAGCACCCGATGCACTACAGGCACGTTGCAGATATCCCGTACTGTCTGCCTTCGAGACGAATATCACGGTTAAGGAGTCGGTGGTATAGACGTAAACCTCAATTGCAAAGGCAAAGAGTTCCCCTTCTTCAGAAGCGGCGTCATTCCCATTTCCATTATCGCCCTTCTTTGGCTGTGAAGGAACAGAGACTAAGAGGAAATGCCTCTCACAAGTTGTCTTCTCGTCTTCACACCCTGGGGGATGGGCAAATAAAGGCTCGCATGTAGCGGAGGCAGTCTTGATATGCCTTACAACGAGGCTGGTACCCTTAGGCAGGGCCTCTGCCAGCTGTGTCGCTAAGGTGGAGGCGCCCATGGCCACTTGCGAGATATCAGAAGAATAGTCCCGCTCGTTCAAAAATTGGTTGATTGAGGATACTTTTCATATCCTCTTCTGCTCAAAAACCTTTGCTGGAGGCTGGGTGCGAGTGTCTTTGTTGTTTCGTTTCGTCATGAAAGCAACTCGTTTACTATATGTTCGGAGAGCGGTTCAATCTATGCACGAGCTCCAATCCTTGGATGAAGAATGGCCTTGTCTGTACATACTACGAACACCATTGATATGAAAGATTGGAGCCATTGAGTTGATGAGATGGAGTTTGTGTCAGCGTCGCTGTTCTGGTATTCGAGATACTAATTATTCTAATGGTACAGTACAATCAAATTAAATGAGCAACTCAGAGTTTAAGCTCAACTTCAATAACCCTATGAACAGAAATTGATGTATATGTAAAGAAGAGAAGAACACGCCTGCTTCATGGCACAATCGCCGTGAAAAGTAAAGAAGAAAGAGAAAAGGAAGAAAAAGTAAAGATGAAAAACCCGCCCCCAAATGCTTCCAGATGATCAACCAACCATCGTGCTTCGTGTCGTACACTAGTTATAGAACTTTTTCATAATCAAATGCAGGAATAAGTTGACGTTGACTCGTAATTGGCCATCAAAGAGATCCATGAACTGGTTGTTGTTGTACTGTGCCTGCAGCAGATCATCCAGGGGTAGCTGCGCGCTGGCTTTGGGAACGACCATATTCCCGCTAGTCCCCTCAAGCATGAAGACACCGACCTCGTTACTCGATATCGTCAAGTCAACCCGATCCCAGTCTCTCTCACTGAATCCCTTCCAATAAACGAGAACACCTCTGTTGGCCAAGTTGCGCGCAGAATATTTGTATGATCCAAACTTGACTTCGCGTCCCAGTTTAGCCAGCTCTCTCTGGTGATCCCACTGTTTTGTGAATGGCATCAGGAAACGTTTCTTGCCCTTCTTGTTCTGAAGAGTCATCATTGCTTGCTCAATGTACGTGTCATACGTCTTCATTTGAGACTTCAGGTATGCCGCTTGTTCATCGAGCCTTCTCAGCGTAAGCTTGGCACTCTCCAACTCCTTCTGGCGTTGCAATCTGCGACGGTGCTTGGTTCTGATATCAATCGCAATGGCGTTCAATATATCTTGATAGTTGTTGGTGCGGGTAACCTTGCCCTTCTGTTCGAGAAGCAAGATGTGCTCCAGAGCAGTCGCCTTTAGCTCCTGGTAGCTCAATCGACCAATATCAGATAGCGCAGCACCACTGTCGGCGTATGCACCTCTCTTGCGGCTGTGCACTGACAATTCATCATGCACCAATGCCCTCCATTTCTTCTCGTCCTCCATAGTCGGCTGCTTGAGCATGATCTCCAGAAGGTTGGCACCCGTTTGCACCCGAATGATGTACAGGATACACCGCTTGGTCTCCATCATCAATGTTCTGGTATCCGCCTCAAAGTCGTCGATCTTGTGAAGTTTGGGGGTCAAGGTGAGATAGATTTCAGTAGAACTATACCGCATCAGCTCAGCCTCGTGCTTCTCATTCTCAAGTTCGTGAACAAGACCCCTGAGAACATCATTTGGATCAGGACATATAGCGTTGACATTGCTGCAAACAATGCGATTGATGAATGAGATATCGGACATCTTGATGTATAGAGTCGGCTTATGCTTGGCATAAAGGTCATTGAATTCGTCAATGTCGAAATAAGTCTCGGCATCTTGAACCTGGATGACGCGACCCCAGATTGAAGCCAGATGCTGAGCAGAGTTTGCCAGCCAGGGGTTGAGTGGCGCCAGGTACCTCGTCTCTCCTCCGAACTCTGTGGCTGAAGCAACATGACCAATAACCCTGGCAATGATACCGAGATTGTGCTTCTGTTCTTGTGTCAAACCACGATCAGCAGCACCATGTTTTTCAGGCTCAAGCACAGCAGGGCGGAAATAGCTTCTCCATATCCACCTTCCGGTGGTCTTTAGAAGTAGTCCCTTATCTTCATGTGGGAATTTCTTGATCAAGGCCTCGTAAATTTGTCGGGCAATGTACCGCACACTGAATGGCATCTGATGGAGTCGTTCATCTAGCGAGACGATAAAGTGATCCGCAATATCGCGCAGATCTTGAAGGTTTCGAACAAACACGGCCTTCGTCTCGGGATCCTGAGCAGCTTGCTGCTCTGACACGTTAGGATCACGCCTGCTCCGTTTACCTGTGCGTAGTTCCTCCTCATTGATCAAGGAGCGATAGATGCGCAGAGGACTGCTCTCAAGGTCGAGATGGGCATCTAAAATATATCGCTTCACAAGCTCTCCTAGAACGTCATAAATGAAACGCCTATCCTTTGGTGCAGTTCGGTAGACACTGAAGACCTTATTCCATATCGATTGTCCTTGGCGTTCATAAACAGTGAGGGAGGGCGCAACCTTGATTTCTTCGGTGGCAGATCGTACAAGGAGTCTAATTAGATGGTACTCCTCCCTTCTCTTCTGTGCATAACCGAATAATCTCATAGTAGCATGCTTGATTCCCTCGGCATCTTTCTCAGATATACCCTGTTGCTGTAGCCTTATGAACAGACGAGCAATATATTGTGGCTGAGTCTGAAGAAGGAAGAAAAGTTCCTGGAACTGTTCAAGTCTCCGTTTCGAGCTTTTGTTGATAGCCTTGAGATCAAAGGGATCCTTATCAGAATTGTTGATCAATGTACCGACATGGCCGCCAAAGTGTTTCTGTCTCTTGATAACTTCATCAAGCGTGATTTTGTTCTGCACCAGAAGCGCAATCTTGGTATCGAGTTCATTGATATGCTCATCAGCAACTTCATTCTGTCGGATTTGCTTAACAACAGTCTTGCGTAACCGCTCAAACTCAATCTCCTCATCGAAGTCAAAATCGCTGTCGTTCAGGAGATGCACGAATCCCTTAACAGTGCCAACAGGAGGATTCTTGCCGGACGTCAAACTGCGATACGCCTCTCCTTGAACCTTAGCACGGAAGAGACTCTGCACCTTGACAACTTTCTCCATATTCTCACGGTAATGCTTCTCCTTTGCCGCGAACTCCGCGCGCACCTTATGGCCACGCATATACGACTGAAGTTCCGTGATATAATCCTCCTCGGCTTCCAATTCCATCAAATCATTTCCGATATTCAGCCTGAGGTTCCTGCCACGAGCAAGAGACTGTAGCTCTTCGATCTTGGGGAGACATGCATCCAATTGTTCAAAGAGATCCACCAAGATAACGCGCTGCAAAGCGCCTCGTCCCAACGCCTGGAATTTGGTGATCTGCTCTTCCTCCGCAAGAAGGTCCAGGTGGTCTTCGCCTATCTTCTGTCGACACAGTCGCCCTCTTGCGATAGCTTGGAATTGCAGTATAGAGTCCTGGTTCTCGTCCAATGCGCTGAGTGTATCATCCACCCAGTCACGTAGCAGAGCGCCCCTAATAGAGCTTTGCAGACTGATGATAGATGGTTCCTGTTCCTGCAATTCTGAGCGAGTTTCCTGGGTCTTGTCACGCACAGCATTACCCCTGGCAACACTCTGAAGGGTCGTCCACAAACCATTGCAGGATATAAGTTTCTCATTATCAGCCGCAATTGCCGCTGTGTTCAAATATCCACGCATGATGCTCTGAAGACGCGTCCAATTATCATTAAACTCCGCCAAAAGCGCAGCCTGCGTCTTCAACAATGATCTTGTAATACCACCTCTGATGAAAGATTGCAGATTCAATATAGACGGAACCTGCTTCTTCAAGGCCCTCGACGTATCATCAAGCTCGCGCCGAACAGCCATCGCTCTTGAAAGTGCCTGCAGCTGAACAATCTGCTCTTCAGAGTCCATCGACGCAGCACGCTGACTCTCCAACTTCTCGCGAAGCAACTTCCCACGAGCAAGACTCTGGAACTTTTGAATAATAGACACATTCCCTGCAAGTTCCGCCATTTGCTCCTGCTGAGCTCTTCTGATAAGATACCCCTTAACAGCAGCCTGCAACTGCTCAGGCCTCTTCCCTTTCTTAGCGGTATCCTGTATCTGCGCATATTGTTCCCGCACGGCCTTCCTGACCATGAACCCCTTAAGAGCAGCTTGAAGGGAGCGAACATGTGCTTCGGCACGTAACATGCTAGTCTGCTGCGCAGCAGCCGTACGTCGTTGAAGAGCACCCTTCAGAGCAGCCTGGAGCATACACACTTGCGGCTCAACGGTACGTAGCTCCGCGATCTCAGCAGCGACTTTCTTCCGAACAAGTGCCGCTCTCATCATAGCTTGCAACTGAACCACATCCTGACCGGCAGCTTGTGTCTCTTCATATTGATCCATGACTTCACCCCTGACGAAAGCGCCTCTGATAGCAGCTTGGAGTTTGGCGATTGATTTCTCCTGTGACTTGGTGCGCAGCCGCATGTGTTGGACTTGAGTACGTGCTTTATGTCCACGAATCAAGTTCTGAAGCAAGCATACTTGCGGTTCGAGAGACTGGCGCAGGCTTGTCATCTGAGGAGCCTGCTTTCTCACCAAAAAGCCAC